>CM037036.1:23893037-24062734 GCA_020882235.1 Schizaphis graminum
CCTAATAGTAATACAACTATAAAGACGGGGTTTTCACTCAACGCATAGAAACACATAATATGAATATAATAGGTAATACTGTAATAGTATAGGTACGCTTTTACTACCATATCAATTTCATAAAATATACCCATGACTCGTGACGTTTCTACAAACATCGATTCACAAATTGTTTTACTGAGCATAATATTCAGTTTAGCATTTGAAAATGATTGAAGCATAAACTTATGATAATTTGTGAAAAACTATAAATAACTAATCAATATGAGTAGATTTATGATGAAAAAAACGAACATAGAATACGATTTCTTGTTCAATTTTTTTTTAAACGGACTTTTCTTCAGCCATTAATTTTAATTAATTGTTGTATTCATAAAATGTACAATGTAGGTACATACACACTAGGTACACAACTTAATAACCGAAAAAAAATTATTCTCATAGATGAGGAAATTCTTGATATAGATACTAATATAATATATTATATACACACGAATCGATGATTGCAAAAAAGTCATGAGTCAATTATTTAAAACTTTTGGATAATTGATAAAAACTGTATAATCATACTAAATATTTTTTAAAATAAAATTAATTTAAGAATAAGTACTTATTAAAATATATCATATACCTAGTACCTACTAATAATACAACTAGAAAGACGGTTTTTTCACTCAACGCATAGAAACACATAATATGAATATAATAATAGTATATACGCTTTTAGTAACATCTCAATTTCATAAAATATACCTATGACTCGTGACGTTTCTACAAACATCGATTTACAAATTGTTTTACTGAGCATAATATTCAGTTTAGCATTTGATAAACTTATGATACTTTGTGAAAAACTATAAATAATTAATCAATATGAGACATGAGTAGATTAATGATGAAAAAAAAAATTTAAAAAAACAAAAAAAAAATACATTCATCACTCCGTTCAGAATCTAAAAAAAAAACTATGGAGACTAAATTATAATTATAATTTGAGTTTTGTGAAGTATTATCAAGCTTTAAATACCAACGCAAAGTGATATTTACAATTAAGGGGATTGGAAACGTTGATTTTCTGTCTGTCTTACACACGTGGAATATAGGAAAAATAGCTATACGCGCCTGATGAAAATTAAGGTACTTCTAGTTGTTCGATTTAAAATATGTAAAGATGATTGAATTGGTATAAATTGGTATATAAATTGGTACAAGTTAACTTTGCATCGGTCGAAGTACTTTTTCGATTGTTTTATTGTTTAAAATAAATATTTTGATGAGAATAAATATTTTAAATTTAATAAATTTGTCAATTTTTATTATTAAATATATATTGAAAATATTAAAAATATACTTCGACCGATGCAAAGTAAACTTGTATACCAATTCAATCATCTTTACATATTTTAAATCGAACAACTAGAAGTACCTTAATTTTTATCAGGCGCGTATAGATATTTTCCTATATTCCACGTGTGTAAGACAAAGACAGAAAATCAACGTTTCCAATCCCCTTAAGCAAGCTCCACTAATATGTGCTATAATACTATTAAACCAGAAGAAGGTGGCCCGGACAATATACAAAATAATAATAAATAAATATAAAATAAATTTCATTCAAAATCAAAGTATGGATCTAGAACATGATATATCTTTCGAATAACCTCCCGTAAACATACCACTGCACCTATGTAGTATGTACCTATTAGGTATATTAAAATTATAAACTAAGTATTTACTTACCAGAAAAACAATGTATTTATTAGGTATATAAATGTGTATGAAAACAAGTCCCTTTCACGTCGATTGCTAAAAACACACTAAATCAGAATTTACAGAATTTAAAATAAAATATGTAATCGACGAGTTGGTGCCTATAACTATAGGTAGAAAGAAAGGTATAAAAAAAAATGTATTTTGATATTTTGTTGCGCGTGTTAGCAATTACTAAGATAACGATTACAATTTCGAAAGTCTAAAAGAAATGTATTTTGATATTTCGACGCGTGTTCGCTCCGTGTGATAACTGGGCCGCCGCCGTCGGTGGTCGCGCTGTGTAGACCACCACGGTAATCGAATAGGTAATCAGTAAACATGTCCGTGGGCGATGTTTACCGTCAACTGTTATGTTGGCAACACTACCGGTGACCGTTACCGGCGCTCGGTGCAGGCGAGCTCGGTCGTCCGCGTCACTTTTTTCTCGCTCTACGAGTACACATCAGCTCCGTGTTGTTTTTTCGCTCTACTCACTCGTCCGTCCGCCATCTTTTCCCGTTTGGAAGTGCTCAGGAAACCGTGGTCTATAGTTCTTTTCTAGACATCGAGGTTGTTTAGCCGCTCAGCTCGCGTTGCTCATCGTATTGACCGTCGTCGTCAAGTCCGTGATTCGCATATGAATCGTTAAGTTCATTAACCACCAGCTCCGTGTAGTTTTACCTACTTTTATACTTCGCGTCCTCGTGTTCGTGTAGTTGACCGTTCAGTGCTCCACGACACAACGGGACACCCGCTCGCACCCGTGGTCCAGCAGCTCAGCATCTACAGTTCAGCAGTTCAGCATCAATCGTCCATCAACTCAAGACACCAGCCAGAGAGGCAGCTCAGTCGGTGATCCCCATTTCCCCCCCCTGTATTAATATTGTAATATTGTTTCATATAAATTACCTAATGCTCATGTGGAACAATACATGCTCTTGATAGTCAGAAAACCTTGTTATTATTTAATTGCTTTATAAATTGCCTTACTCCACAACAGTCCTGAGAACCGCGTACCAGGCGATATCTGGTTTTAAGGATCGCCGGGTCAACAACGCGCGTGTCGCCAATTATTTAATATGACGGTTGAAATTTCAAAAGGCCAAAACATAAGATATAACAATGAATAGTATCTATGACTTAGACCCACATCGAACAGCATCGGTAGAAAACGGGTAAAATTATACAGCGAGTACAGGCAATAAATTACGATAATGATAACTAATTAAGAAAAAAAATAAATAAAAATTGACAAGGATCCTTGAGACATATATCAGTAAAGATAAACTTCCGATTTTGGCACACACGATAAATTACGAAAATAATTGGACCATTCGACGTTCTACTTCAACTAAAAGAAGACCTTAAAGAACTTCAAGACTTAAAGTAAGTACATTAGGTATTGATTTAACTTTAAATTAATATTTTATTTTTTAACTGGATAAGTAATGTTAACACACAAAAAATTAGAATTTCTTTAAATGAATAATATAATTGGCGATGTGTAAAAAATGTTTCATAAGATTTGCTGTCGTTAGTAATTCTTGAACAAATTTACATCGGAGTGACGTTTTATGAACCAGTTCAGGATTAAAATTATATTATAAATTATAGTACCTATTATATCGAAGTTATAAAAGAAAAAAAATAATAGAGTAGGATTTATTAAAAATAATACTTATAAGTCATTATAATTTAAATTCCTAAATAAAATTGGAAAACACAAATGCTTTTAATAATTTCTGTAACTAAATATGTTTGAAAACCGACATATACATATACCATATTATAAATATAATATTGAAAAATACAAATGCTAATTTCTGTAACTAAATATGTTATAAACCCGTCTTATACATATACCATACTATATTTAAATCAGAGGTTCCCACCAACCTATGGTCCGCGGACCATACCTACAAAATTTAAAAAATATTTAATTTTAATTTTAATTTTATATTAATTTAGTATCTTTATTAGTAAAGGAAACACAATCCCAAAAATCACATTAACTTATTTTTTTATGATTTTAATTTACTTTTGATAAAAATAATAATACAATATACATTTTTTTAATAATAATTTGTGTTAAATTGCTAATAAATGTAAAACTTTTACTTAAACTTAAAAATAATAAACATTATAATATGCCAGCTATACAGAATTTCACTGTATTTTATTCATTCATAATCTAAGTTATAAGACATGTGAAAAAATTAATTCTTGACAATGAGAAAAAATAAGGTATAAAATTGATGGTGGTTAGTGATATATCGAAGGTTCTCCAAGTAATTTGCAGTGTCAAAAAGGTTAAACCACTGATTTAAATATATTTAAAAATTGTATAAACAAATTTAAAAAAATTAAATTAAGCTAAAGAATTAGTATAAAACATAATTCGAAGTTTAATTTTTAAACTACTTAATAGCTATCATCAAAAACAATTTTGTATTATGACAATAAAACAAAAGGTACCTACTATATAATAATAAATTGTAAGAAACAGCATGGTTATATTATTTTAACGTTTGAGAAATTAATTTATTTCTGATCGTGTAATTTGTTTATATTTAAATATCGTATACAATTTCTTAATGATTTCGACTATTTCGTAGTTATAATAAATATATTCAACTTAATATCTAGAGATTTTAAATTGTATATATGATTCCTCATAAGTTGTAATAATTTTTTTACTTTTTTGAATGACAACATAGTATTTTAATTTCATATTCCAAAGCAGAATAATTTTCTGAGTATTTTGATACAAAAAATTTGAATTTAGGATGAGTAGTTTATGAGTTATACTTATTTAAGTTTAGATAAGCGGAATAGTGGACAAACATTTTGTGGGGTAACCCCGTACCATTCCACTCCGCGTATCTAAACATCAAATACTTATATAACTCATAAACTACTCGCCCTAAATTCGATTTTTATGTATCAAAATACTCAGAAAATTATTCTGCTTTGGAATATGAAATTAAAACTATATGTTGTCATTCAAAAAACTAAAAAAATTAAAAAATTATATGGATAAAAAATATTTAAAAATATAATTTTTTAACAAAAACGTTGTTTTTTTAAAATTTGAAATAATATAAAATAATATTTTCAAAAACATGAATACTTTTTGAAATAATGAGTGTTGTTTGATACAAGAATCACCCTGTACCTATATACCATATATTTAAATATATTTTATTATGTTATAGAACATAATTACTATAATTAGTATTTTGTTAACTGAATTCATTTTACTAATTTTAATCCAAATATATTATTCAAAAACATAAATCTGTATTCTGTGTAATCTTGTCACTGATGTCATGAGTGTCATCACTTGCCCAACTTAATTAAGTCACAATAGGTAGGTCACAATGTTCAGCATAATATTTATTATCTTATCCAGATACCTAATTATTTTATTCATTACGCCTAACACAATACCATTGTTCAACATTATGGGTTGTGGATATTGAATGTTTTATAATTGCTTTACATTATCAATTCTATAATTAAATATTGAAAACTGTTATTTATGTGTTATATAGATGACTACTATTAATCATAATTACTATTATGGGGTGGCGGAACAAAATCCTACAACCACCAAAAATAGTAAGCATGCCAAAGTAATTAATAACTTTAAATTGGTTAATTATTTTTATTTTTTTTTATTTAGATAATAATGAAGAAAATAAAAAAAAAATTCAAAACCAAAAAAACCTAGTATGTATATTGAATACCTAATTTTGATGTGTAATTAATTTAAAATACCTATCCAATTTATTTAAATTTTTTGAAGAGTGCAGTACATGTAAAAAATTGCATGTAGGCGAATGCCGAAAAAATAAAAAAAAACAACCAAAAACACACAAAAAGTTAGTATATATTGGATATTTAATTTTTAATGACTTCAGCAATAATGTATTTTGTTGTTTTACCAGGATGCAATATTTGCCATAAATGGCATAGTTCAAAGTTTTGGTGGGCAGCAGAAAAACCGGTAATTATTTTATTCAATATAACATAATATTACTTTCAATATTTTTGGCATTATAATTGGAAAATTATTATTTAACTAACAACTTTATTCTTCAATACAAAAACAATCTTTACAAATGACCAGTAACATAACTTCTAATAATTCCCTAATCTTTCCCAAATGATGTCTATCAATATATTTTAGTACTAATTTCATATATAATAAGCTATACTCTGCATGAAGTACTATGTTTGGAAATTTTAATTCTAAAATATCAATAATTACAATTTTTAAATTCCAGAAGACCATACATAAAGATCTCCGGGAAATTTTGGAAGTCCGTAGGAAACGTAAAGTAAGTCTTTTTTTTTTTACTTAACTATCACTATGCCTTATATAATATTACTAATAAATAATTTTCGATTTTTGTTATTTTTAAAAAATTACTAAACTTAACTTAACTTAACTTTTATAGTTAATTATCATTATCCCCATTTAAGTTAATATTTTCTTATCATGCAGAACTATCAGACAAAATGTATTCTTTCAATTGTGGTAATTTGCTAATTATATTTATAATATTTAATTAAGTTAATTTTATTTCAAACTTACCTTTAAAGTTATTGAGTAAAATTTTGTTTTTGTTTACTTTTAACTGAAGACAATTTAATTGAATTTACTAAACATTTCACTGTTAATATTATGAATATAATGTAACTGAACAGTCACTCCGCCCATCCACCTCAAAAAAAAAAAAAAAATTCTGAAATATGACACAAATCTGTATAAAAAATAAATAAATAATGTAACTAGAACCCTCATACACAAATGCATTGGAAAATAAATTTGATGTTAGGTTACTGTAACTAAAATTATAGTTAATACAAAATACTATTAAATTCTGTTATAGGACACAGAACAACCAGAACGTCCAGAACAAATGCAAGTCAATGAGGGTGACGATTTAATTCAATTTTGAATTTAATAAAAATAACTAAATTATATTTATTTTGTGTTTTTTTCTAAATCCTTCATTCAACTTGGTTAATTAAAAAACAACACATTGCACTTATAAAATAAACAAAATGTTACAGTACCTGGTCTTATGATACGTTGACTACCTAGTTGCTTGTGAATGAGTTTTGCTGGTTGCAGTAGCCATGGATAATGTGTACATCTATAAATAAGTAGGTACATAATTTTTAAAACTGCCTCCTCGGGGTTGTAGGACCTGATAATTAAATTGAACTATGATAAATAAGTAAAATAGTATTAAAAATTCCTAGATAAAAATGTGTCACAAATTATGATCATTAAAAAGTACTCACCAAAATAGTACAACAATGTTAGTAATTGTAGACATTGTATGGTCGCTAAATTTCAACACATAGCAAAGTTGACGATAATTAAATCGGTTACAGTTATAATGTTTGAGGTATTGGTCCAAATATATTTCATTCCGACGAAACGGTTTAAAAACAAATAATCTCTGATCAGAATCTAAAAAATTAATCACACATGATTACAATTAACATTTAATTCTTACAAAAAAAACCATTATTAAAGCAATTACATTACAAATGTAAACTCACCTTGACGAAACAAGAACCAACTCGTTGTATTGACTTTTGAATGCAACAGTCACGTTGATAAATTAAACTAATCACTTGGTTCTTTGATTGAACCATATTAACAAAACGTTGAAATTGTTAAAACAAAAACAGAAGGTCTAACTCATCACTCAATAACAATTTGAAAATAATTATAATTATGTACGTACTAAAAAAAATAATAATATAAACTATAAAGAGATGATCTAACGTCTAACATAAAACATACTACCACATTGCACAGTACAAAAAGTGAAGCAATTAAAAGGAATAAAACCAGTATGACCACATAAAGGAAAATAATTATTGTTGTCATAATTTCAAATTTTCAAATAATATTTTATTGTTATTTTATTTTTGTTATCAGTTATCATGAATATGAAACCACGATATATTGTAATGTTTTTTTTTCAAACTGGATACACTGTATTCTGTTTACATCGTATCATCGTATTGCAACGGTACGTCTCCCTGGCAAATAATAGTTAAAAATATTCATGATTTTGACAAATTTTGTCAATATTATACGAATGGATCTTCGCAGGAAAAATTCCAAAAGAATCCAACATGGCGTCGTTACTCTTATCACTATGGTAATAGATAATTTATTGGTTGGTTATCATCATAAAAATTCTTAGGTTAATTAAAAATTAAAATTACACAATAATTCAATAATAATATTAATTATACAAAATACACTTTTTTCAGACTTTTTGTCCATGTCAAAAAATTTACATTAAAAATACGAATGATCATTAGATGAATGAACATTTAATACTTCACCATTTGAATTATTCAATGAATCCCTAATTAAATTGCTTTCAAGTGAAGAAAGAGGTGGATTAATGTTTGGTTTTTTTCTATTATTTGAATAAAATCTGGTTTGCTTTTCTATGTGTTTTATATTGGTAGTTTTAGTAGGTACATTATCAGTTGATTTGTTCGTTTCTTTTGAAATAATAGTAAGTATTTTATCACAATGTTTTAAAATGTTTTGTTGGCTTTCAATACTTAATGTTGCTCGGCTGTGCATGCCTAACATTGCTTCCATTTTTTTATTTATTTCCTTGTATAAATCTGTACTATTTGACTCTGTATTATTTGAAATTTCTCTTCTCAGTTTACCATTTTCATCTGTATTATATGTATTTACATTAGATGATGGTTGAGCTATTATAACATCTACTTTGGCGATCGCATGGATATGCTTACAGATATGTAAGTATATAATATTGTCCATACACGAACATTTAAATATGTGAATACAAATTTTACAATATTCACAATGTAAAACACAGTCATTGCAAGGTAAATTAATTTTTTCAATAATATATTTTGTTTTAGGATCCGTTTGTGAATTAACCATCCATGTGTTGCTGTTAACTTTTAAAATCATATCCGACTTAATATGAGCACTTTTATTATGACTGGCGATAATTTGTAATATCTTGGATGACCTTTTATGTTTTGAAATCTTAATGATCCTTTCAAAACATTTATCTCGCACTAACAACATTACTGCATTAATGGCTAAATCGAGTCTTCTGCATTGCTTTCCTTCTAGATAGCAATATTTAATATTTTTATGAAGAGCTTCCAAATACATATTCGTGTTGATACCAACATGTCTGCGATTAAAAAATGCCCATTTTTCAACTCTTGAAGAATAATTGCTCGCAAAATATTGACCAAAATCTGCAGTGTCTGTATCATTTTTTAAATCTTCAATGACCTTTGTTAATTCTATGTAAAATTTGTTTTCATCAGTTTCATGCATTAAAGATTTTAATGTTTTATAAACCATAGATTTCTTTTCTTGTGAGTGAATTTTGGAAAGGTTTTTACTCCAATTTCTTAATACGTGCCAAGTACATAATAATTGCTTAGAAACCGGACCCATAATAGATTGCCATGCGTTATAAAATGCAGGTTCATCGTCAGACATAAATACGTTGGCTTTGATAAGTCCTACTGCACGCTGGATACATTCAAAAAATAATTTATATGTAGATGTATCTGATTTATTTGTAAAACAGAATGCCACAGGAAAGCCACACTAACAAAATCATTTTCATGCATCTTTGTAGAATAATTATCAATTTTAAAATCACGTCTAATATTATGTATATCTCGTTTTTCTAATAAATGGATTCTTTTAAAATCAGTTATAGTAGCAGAATTTCGAACGTCATTTAAAAATCGTTGTACTGTTACACCCATACCTAGTTTGCCTAAAAAAAATGTATAACATAAACATTTTTAAACTATGATTATTTACTTTTAGGATAAGCTATAAATAAAAAGGTATTTATCCTAATACTTTTTAATTTTTAATGTGACTACACAAAAGTAAATTAAGCATATTTTTTGCATTTTATTATATGAGTACCTGCTAATTGGCATCTGTCTTCAGTATGTAATCTTTGTTTCCCTAATTCATTATCATGAAATAAATGAGTACTACAAAATTCTATTTGAAATTGGGCTCCATTTTTGTATACTTTAATATATGATGGACAAACCTTTCCAATTTTTACCGAACCACCACTTTTAGGATTCCTTTGACCCTTAAGTATAAAATGTATCTCGTATTTTAATAATATAATTTTACTTAATAGGTCATTTATTTCAAGTAGAAAAAGTGTTATTACCTTGCTAGCTAATCTTGGATGGTATGACCGATGACAAATATAATATGTGTATTCTACATTATGGTGAGTTTTAGTAGATGTACTTTGAACATATTGACAGATTTTAGTGTCTTCAATATTGGTTTTCCATTTCTTAAATTCTAAACCAAATAATTGTTTTGATAATTTTAATTTTAATTATTGGTTATTATTTATTTGTAAATTTTTTAATAAATCAGGATACCTTCTATAGTATTGAAACTTAGTGATTCTATATTTATGTCAACGTTGTGATCATTTTTTAAATGCTTGGAAAAATATTTTAATGTTTTATAAGATCTGTTACAATTCTCAACTGAGCATTTAATTTTTAGTTCACTATGTTCCTGTTTAAGATGTTTGATAATACTTTTTTTTGAATTAAATTTTTGATTGCAGTTGTCACAAGTATAACCATTTTTTTGTATGCGATTAACCTTCCACAAAATACAATATAATACATTCAGATATATTTTATATAAATCAAAATAAGAATTTTTTGAATAAAATTTTTGTGTTTAATTATGGCCTAATATTTATAATACTTGATATTATAATATGTACCTGTGGTAAAAGATCTGTATGTTTTCTTTTTAAATGTTTATTCAAATTAGATACAGTTGAAAATGTAGTATTACAAAGAACACAATCTCTGGAACTCATTTCTCTAATATTGTATTATAATATTAATTATAAAAAATAAAAACTATTTGTAAAATTAATTTTATACAGTCAGTTGAGACGACATATAAGAACAATTATTTTCTTATAAATATTATCTTATAATAACTGGGATTTTCTGTCTTATAGAAAGAAGTAATAGCATATTATCTTATAATAATAAATAATACAATTTTGATAAACTTAGTTTTATTATTATAACAATGGTATTGAAAAACTAGTCTGTGAAATAATCTTTTAATAACTGGTTATTTGTTATTTAATGTGATGGAATAACACCCCTTATAGTTTCGCTTCATAATGTTTTGAGCTTTTCGGTTAACTTATGCTCATCTAAACTACTCTTAAAAACCGGGTTACTCAGATGAAAATATTTGTATTACATTTTTAAACTTAATACATAATTTTTGTATCGTTGCATTTAACTGATTGGGTTCGTGTTAGTCTTTGAACGCTAGTCATAAGCATGACAAAATAGATCTATTTTGTCATGGTCATAAGTTTCTATGATCTGTAAAATATAACTTGGACAACTTTATCAGTATAACAATTAACAACCCAGTTTAAATAAATCACGAAATGGATAAAGGCGGTATACTTCGTAATCAGTGATAAACTGATAACCGTATTAAAAATATGTAGTGATAAATGTGATAAGAGTAACGACGCCATGTTGGATTCTTTTGGAATTTTTCCTGCGAAGATCCATTCGTAATATTATAGCACTTATAAACACTTATAAAAAAATGTTGTGCCTATGTATTTTTATAAATTTTGAATGGGAGTTAGAACAACTTATGTGGACCCTTCTATTAAATTTTCAAGTATTTTGTCCCAGCTAAATTTTTTTTTATCAACATTTATAAAAAAAAAATTAAATATTTCAAATGCCTATACATTAATTAAAAATGAGTGAAATCTTTTGAAAAAAAAATTATATAAAGAAAATGCCAATATAAATAACTGATAAGATTTTCAAATTTCTACAACTTATACTTTTTGGATAAAAACAAATAGCAAAAATCGTTACCAAATAGTTAAAAATATTCATGTTTTTGACGAAATTTTGTCAATATTTGAACTTCAAATGCTAATAAAAAAAAATTGTGCCTATGTATTTTTATAATTTATGAGTGAGAGTTAGGACAAGTTATGTGGACCCTTCAATTAAATTTTCAAGTAATTTGTCCCAGCTAAATTTTTTTTATCAACATTTATAAAAAAAAAAAAAAAAATTGAAAATTTCAATTGTCTATAAATAGCTCAAAAAAAAATCAAAATATTTTGAAAATCAAATCACGTAAAGAAAATGGCAATCTAAATAACTGGTAAAATTTTCATGTATTTACGACTTATACTGTTTGAATAACAACAAATATCAAAAACCGTTTGAGGCTAAACCGTTATTTAACGCGGTTTTGTAAAAATTTAAATTTCAAACACTCCTAAAAATTTTTTGTCTTGGTCCAGTAGAGTTTTTTTTACAGATATTTGAAGAAAAATTTATGGAGAACCTTGTACAAAATTTTCAAAACTTAGTTATAAAAGAAAAAAATTTTACGATTTTTCAACCACAAAATTACTTGCAAATTTTCGCAATTTTGACATATTTCGTATAAATTCAAACTTTAAGCACTTATAAAAAAAAATTGTGACTAACGATTTCGGATTTTTTTTTATCACTTTTAGAACAACTTATAAGAAACCTTGTATTAAATTTTAAAGATTTTCTGGCCGGCCAAAAAAATTTTATCGTTATTTTAAAAAAAAATACTAAAAAAAATTAAAAATTTCAATTGTCTATAAATAGCTCAAAAAAAGTCAAAATACTTTGAAAATTTAACAGTGTATAGAGAACACTAACATAAACATTTGGTGAAAATTTCAAGTATTTACATCGATTAGTTTTTGAGTTTTAGCAAAATAAAAAATTCGATTTTGTCGAAAATTGATTTTGCGTAAAAATTCCCGTTTTTCTGTCATTTTTTTTTTGTTTTTCTCGATTTTTTTGAAAACTGTTGAAAAATGTTTACTTTTCACCTCTATAATGCACCAAGGATATCCACTTTGCCATCGGAAACCCAGTGGCGGTTCTGGTATTAAATTTTGGAGGAGGCAACATGTTATAATACAGGCTAACTAGTTTCATTTTATTTTGTCTAGAATATAGATAATAGATACAGAATATTTAATGATAAATAACAAATTATCATTTGATAAATATTAATTATTAACTGATAATAGCAATTAGGAATAATCACGAATTAAAAGTAATATAATATTTTTCTAATGTAAACTTCAACGGAGATGGATGTCGAGCACTCGAGCACGGTTATTATAGATATTAGTATCTATAGCCGTGATGTCGAGTGACGAGCGTCGAGCGCTGCAGCGGAGATTAATAGAATCATTGCCTCCGTTCGAGTGCTGCGCATGCGCAGCTTCAATTATTTTATGTTTGTGTTATATATATTTATGTGTTTGTGTATAAGTATACACGACTGTATTATCTATATATTCCAGGAGGCGGCGATATCAGTTGTCTCCGCTACAGCGCTAATAGTTACTATTTAGTATTTAATCTATTCTGTGCTTTATTAATTATTATGAATCTTGTATGCGTGATTGGTTTGCTAAACAGTTGCCTATTCGCGTGCGCCGTGCGGCGGGTGACTACGAAAACCAGTAAAACAAACCACTATTTTGCCGATGCACTATGCAGCGTTGTTATTAATTTAATTAATCATATTTTTTATACAATTTTCGGAATTCAAATTTTTTTTAAATTAATCTCAATCAAGATTGAATTTAAAATTAATTAGGAACAATAACTCTACATTTTTCACTCAATTTTCAAGGGAGGCACCGCCTCCCTTGCCTCCCTCTCAAAACCGCCACTGCGGAAACCACCCCCAAAGTTTGAAATTGAAGCATTATTTCGACTAGTTATGCTGTACACAGACACAAAAACAAAAAAAAAATAAAACACACATCATTGTAAAATCAATACATTCATCACTCCGTTCAGAATCTAAAAAGAACTCTTAACTTAGTATACACATAACTCTTTGAATGGCTTGAACGTTATGACTTATTATAGTTTAATGTTTAACACATTAAAATGTATAAAAGTAATATATAATAGGTATTATTAAATCGGCATGAGGTATGGCATATGTAATACATTTCATGCCAATGACACAGTATGCAGTGAGAAGAACAGAAAATACTATTGTATATTTTTAAGCATAGGTGGAATTGATTGTTACTTCTATTTATTTTTTTATAATAAAAATACCTATGTAATAATAATATAAGAATTATAAAACAAAATAATTAAAATATAATACATAAAAAAATAAAATATATTTATCATTGCATTATGTTGAACAATGTAAGTAAAATGCATTCAATCATGAGTTAGTTACATCCAAATTACCTACTTAATACTTCAGCTTGAGTACATAATATTAAAATTTATAATAAATATACATATATAATAATGCAATATTGCAATAAAATAAATGGTGTGTATTCTTATAACAGTGTATTGTTATCATGTATAATAATATAACTAATATAAGTAAGCAAGTATATATTCACTGTAAACTCTTATACATATCTATGTATACAACTGTGTCGGTTTATTATATTTATTGTAATTGTATCATGCAAATAAATGTATAATATAAGGTAATATTTAATAATAAATTAAAATAACATTTCACGTTACATTCAGGTTAAGTTTTACATTTTTTAGCAATAATATAATTGTCTATATTACTTGACAATATTTTAATAATAAAAATAATAAAATGCACTACATCATCGTCAAGAGCAAAGGACATACATAGGCACACGTGTCGAAGGTAGATAGCATACGACACGTGTGCCCATGCATAACAATAATTAAAAATAAAAAAATAATAATAATAAATGAAAATAAAATTAAAATAAATTAAATACAAACATAAATGCATACATTATTTCATTATAAAACCCACATTTGAAATTATTAAATAAAAAAAATCATGATGGCCAATGTCTTTGTTATAATTAATTTTGCTATTATAGCTTTTAGTTCTATTAATTTAAGCTTATTATGTATGCCAAAGATAGTAGGTAACAGTCATAACAGTGTACTGTAATACATATTCATATGATAGTTATGATATAACTATATGTAATAATTAGGCAAGGAATTAACTGTAAACCCAACCGTGTCAGTATATTCTATATTGTATTACAAAACATTCAAACAAAATATATATATATATAACAACATAAAACAATATAACATAATAATGAATACACAATTTGGTTCCCATTACATTCATATTAAGTTCTGAGTTTTTAGCAATAATATTATTGTCTATACAGTTTTATGACTTGACACTATTTTATTATTAATAATTATAATAAATACATACATATATAGAGAAATAATAAAATGCAATACATTGTAACATAAACGCATACATTTCTCAAAGTTATGTACAATTGACCGTTAGTAATAAATATTAAATGTTATTAACTGACTCATCAATTCAACAATAAGCCTACCACACACATATAGTTTATAATATAGGAATTGTCAATTTTTTTCTGCAAGTCAATGACAGTGACAATAGGAAAATCAATCAATACAATATACCTATTTAAGCATAGATACACCATTTGTGTAATAATAATAATAATAACATGACATAATAATATTTATAAAAATATAAATTCATCATTGTACTTTTATTGAAGAGTGTAAGTAAAATGCATAAGTCACTGTGTCTGTCTAATCTGTATTACCTATGCATTCAAACAGCTTATATTTTATTTTATTTTCATAGTACTGCAGCATAATATAATACTATAATACATTTTAATAATAAAACAAAAGTGTGTGTAATGTACTCATATGACTGTCTATGTAATTTTAATTACCTACCTATAAGTAATTGAGCAAGTTATATGTAATTACAACTATAAGTGAGCAAAGAATAACTATTCACTATAAACTCTTATACATATACAATCGTGTCCGTGGAATTTATTCAAATATTGTTGAATTATTTTAAATATTAAAACAAATAATTACAATATTTTTATATACACATACCTAATATATAATAATAAATATAAAATTAGCTTCCCATTACATTCAGGTCAAGTTCTGTTTTGGATATTTTAAAATATATGTACATACTAATGCAAATTGAAATTAAAGTATATTGTAAAACTGTGACAAATTGGCCAATATTTAAAATAATGGCAATGTACCTATTAGTGTAATTAATTTTGCCAAGTCAACCTCCTATTTAATATAATATAATATATATATAAGACACCTACCATATATAAGAATAATAATATTATATAATAATAATATGAAATAATAATTAGAATAACATTGGAAAAAAAGTGAAAATTAATGCTAAATCTCGAGCACTTAAACCGTTTCCGAACCGTCACTGAATTTGTGTTATACATCGTTTTACCTGTTTAATTCGTATTTCATTACATACACACGTCACACACATAGACATTCTTGTTAATTTTCTTTTGAATGTATATTTAATATATTTGTTATATTTGTTTTATGTGTATTTTATTATTTATATTTATTATTAATATATATTTATATATGTTACCGGCAATATGTGTAATACAGTCATTACATATAATGTCTAGGTATTATATAAAACACCGATTGATTTTAGGCAAATTATTTAAAAAAATAATTTTAGCTCAAAATGCCTAGTCGTTATACATATTTCCTAGACATTTTATAGAGCAGCTAAACATATTTAGGCAAAGTATTAAAATAATTTTGATTAATTTTATAATAGTATACTATATTAACATAAATAACATTATAACATTTTAAATTATAATATATACTATTTGTTACAACATGTTAGGCTAGAATGACAACGAGAGTTACACAATACTTTGTTTTTAACACACAAACATTTTTTACTTTGGCATCTTGTTTTACATGTACATTTTGTAAATCCCTGTCCACTGCCTGTTGATTGTTGACTAGCAACAGATCGCAATGCTATATTTTCAGCTGGTACCTCATCTAAATGTAATAGTTTTTTTTGACAAACAGTGAACTGTGACCTAGCATATACTTGTTTTAAAGTTCCATTCTTGGTACCCAGTCGATAGAAACCATCATCTGTAATCTTTAAAAAAATACACAATTAATAATAAAAAAAACTAGTTTAAAATATTTTTAATGTGTACCTCGGTTACAACTGCTAGTATATTACGAGCATCTAAACGGCCTTTGTCGACATCCGGTACTGGAATCCGAACTGTTGAACCAATCTCAACTGGAAGAAGTTTTTTGTCTGACAGTTTTTTCATTTTATCAGCCTGAATTTCTAAATTTTTTGTTGCATTTTTTCGTAAGTTAAGAGCATTTTCGTTATTTGATTTAATTTTTGTACTTGGATCCTCTAGTTCAATAATATTTGTAGTTGTTTCACTTTCTGTAATTGCTGTTAAATCTTCTTCTGTTTTAATATTTTCTACGACTTCTTTAGGTAAATTTGAGGTATTTAATCCGATTTTAATTTTGCATCCAAATAATGCTTCATAGGGAGTAGTTTTGATACCTGAATGATAAGCTCTATTCTTCATTAGCTGAATGAAACGGAGACCTTGACTCCATTGTGAAGTATTTTGTTCTTGCATCCATGTAGTTAGCATATTTTCTATGTCTTGATTTGCACGTTCCACACTACCCTGGCTCTGGCTATGCCTGGGTTTGCCATGCACTATATTAAGTTCAGGCCAAAGATCTTTGAGGCTTGAAACAATTTGATTAGCAAATTCTCTACCATTATCGGACTGTAAAACACTAGGGGCTCCAATTAGTGTAAAAATATCTATGATAATATAAGCAACTAATTCAGCTCGTTTGAATTCTAAAGGTTTCAATATGACAAATTTTGTCAGGTGGTCCTGATATACCATTATAAATCGATATTTACCGTCAGGGTGCGATTGGAAATCAATAAGATCCACTTGACATCGTGAATTAAATTCGTTAAAAACCATTGGCTTAACAACTACACCTTTTTTAATTCCCTTTTGCTTTTGTTGACAAGGTTCACATAAGCTCAAAAATAATTCTATAACACTTCGAGCTATATTTTTATACTTGTTGGAAAGTTCTTTAATCATACGATCCCGTCCACCGTGACCAATTGAGGAATAAGTATTTTTCAGTACATCATACAACTCACTTTCACGAATATAGTACAGGATATTTTCATTTTCATTGACAGGAAAAATTAGTTTCTTATTGTCTTGTACTATTAATACGTCATATCTAAATTAAAATTAAAATTTTATTTCATTTTTTGTAGTTATTTATTAATTATAGTAATAATAATAATTTCGTTCGTGGAATAAATAGCATTTAAATATTATTAGGTCTAAATTTTGACCTCAAAAAAAAAATGTTATTAAACCACGTCATTGATTTTTAATAGTAATATATGTACATGAAAATAAACATTTAAAAAGCGGAAATTATTTAATAGTAAAACGTTATTTTACACGTGTATTAGATTCTGAACGGA
The DNA here is from genome assembly GCA_020882235.1 of Schizaphis graminum. Taxonomy (NCBI): domain Eukaryota; kingdom Metazoa; phylum Arthropoda; class Insecta; order Hemiptera; family Aphididae; genus Schizaphis; species Schizaphis graminum. The sequence goes on from CM037036.1 coordinate 23,911,330, forward strand.
GTGATGAATGTATTGATTTTACAATGATGTGTGTTTTTTTTTTTTTTGTTTTTTTTTGTGTCTGTCGACAACATTTGGGGCAGTAAAAATGCTTCGATTTTTGACTTCAGCCCCTCTTTGAAAAGGAAATCGGATCTAATTGGTACTTTGGGGGGTCAAAAGTAAAAAATTTTCAATATTTTTTAAATAAGTCAGGAAAAACCCTAAAAAAATGACGGAAAAACGGGATTTTTTACGCAAAACCAGTTTTCGTCAAAATCGAATTTTTTATTTTGCTATAACTCAAAAACGAATAGACGTAAAAACTTTAAATTTTCACCAAATGTTTATATTAGCGTTCTCCATACACAGTTAAATTTTCAAAGAATTTTGACTTTTTTTAAGCTATTTATAGACAATTGAAATTTTTAATTTTTTTTAGTATTTTTTTTTAAAATATCGATAAAAATTTTTTGGCCGGCCAGAAAATCTTGAAAATTTAATACAAGGTTTCTTATGAGTTGTTCTTAAAGTGATAAAAAAAAAATCCGAAATCGTTAGTCACAATTTTTTTTTATAAGTGCTTAAAGTTCGAATTTATACGAAATATGTCAAAATTGCAAAAATTGGCAAGTAATTTTGTGGTTGAAAAATCGTAAAATCACGAGGTTCTTTTTTCGTTTTCAAACATCTCAGCATTAAAATTTTTTCAACCAACTCATCATATCGATTATCCGATAATAAAGTGTTATTTTTACCTAAATTTGCCTTTAATACATTCAATTCTGTATAAAACCGTTCCATTATAAAAATTGTTAACTAGAGTTTTACACTGAACACTTTACACATATACGTTGTTAACTGTACTGAAAATAATTTTAACACAAGTTTAAATATTGAATAACGCAATCGACAAATGAAACATATTACAGTAGTAATTGGGAAATATAAAATCGGTTATCTTCGTCAAATGAAACATATTACAGGCTACAGCAATCACAGTACCTAATAATTGGGAAATATAAAATCGGTTATCTTCATCAATATCTATGGGTATTTCTCAGTGTTTGGAAAAAACGTCGTTCACGCGTTCATATTCATATTTAGTGAACGATATGTATTTTTACTTACCTAACTTTAATTAGGAATTATATATAATAACTAGGGATTATGTGTATTATATAATTCGCCTGGTCATTTTAGTTATTTTATAAAATACCTAGACATATATGCAATGACTGAATTACACATACTGTCGGTAACATATATACCTATATATGTATTATACGACTTTTGTTTTACACCCAAACGCTCGTCGTGATCACACGACAGAATTGCTACGTATAATAATAACGTACACTACGGGAATACGGAAAAACTCGGAAAAAGCTATAAAAAACATAGAAAAGTGAATAATAAAAAAATATAATAGTAATAATCGTATAGTTGTCCAACGTCGTCGGTTTGATAACCGGGCGGGCGCGATAACGGCGGGCCGCGGCGACCGGAGCGCATTCTTTTTTCCGTTTTAGGAACCGCTGTTAGTACAGCAAGCGCGCTCAAGTGAGTTTCGGGCGAAGCCTCACGCGTTTTGTAATATAAGACTAGCGGCTGGTGAAACTCGCTTTGGGTGAAACTCGGTGTAAGTGAAAACCCTAGGACGGATGGAAGAGCTGAGAGCAGAAAGTTTTTGAAAAAAGGAAGATTTGGTGGTACTGCAAGGTCTTCTACCGGGATGATAAGGTGGGTGTTCTCCAGAATTTATAAGACGTTCACTTGTTTGGCGGTCTTCTTTCGAAAGCGAAAAATTTTTGAAAGCTGAGACGTAGACTTTTGAGTGTCTAGCTATCAGCCCTCAACCGGTATAAATAGATACCTGGCTGGGGAATCCGGCTACGGCGGATTGTCTAACCACTTACCATAGAAAATAGGAAAAAATGTTTAAGTCGAATGTTGTCGTTTGTGCGTTGAATAATCGGTAATCACTTATGAAAATAAATTCAATGCAACTATACCTACCAGGTAAACAATCCGACTGCGTCGGATCGCAGACTATTTCGGCGCAATAAGTGAAATAAAAATTTTGTATGAACTCAAATTACAAAAAGCTTTAAGGGAAACTAAACCAGCTAGGTAGGCAATCCGACTGCGTCGGATCGTAGACAATGTCAGCGCATGGATCAAATATTATATGAATTGACTATTGAGTGTACAACGCATGCACTATGACAATGGTATTATTAATTAATCAGTAATTCACAGTAAAGCAAACTGTTTATATGGAAGTAAATCTTATCCATTAATTAATTGTATTTGTATGTATTTAAAATAAAAAAATTGTGAAACGTAAAAGTTTTTTAAAGCAATGTTATTGCCTTTTAATCGTTAGGCGGATGCTGTTTTGTTCGTAAAATATTTTAAGTCAAAGCTAGTTTTTGAATAATAAATACTTTATCAGTTATTTATGGTAAAAATCAGTTTACACGCTAATAAACCTACCAGGTAGGCAATCCGACTTCGTCGGATCGCGGACTTTGTGGGCGGAATTGGTGAAATAATAAGAACTTTTCATTAATTCTCATTTCGAAATATGTTATGTACTAATATATTTTATACATTTTGTCATGATCCTTCGGAAGTCGATAGTCGGATGTTGATATGCTCGTAAAAAAGTCAGAGGTAAATCGCGTTTTGAATTTTAGTAGTGTAGTCAGCAATCAACGGGGAAAATCAATTATGATACACAACTAAAGTAATTAAGTAAGCAAACCTATTGCTTCGAATCGCGGACAATGGGGGCGCATTGGTAAAATTGTATTGAATTGTATATTATGTATTGAATATACAATATTAACATTATTCGTAACACGGGAGTTACAATTTGTAATTTATTCTATTAATTTACAGAAAAAGTAAATTTAATGGTGTATTTATTATATACACTATTCAAAATAAATATGAAACAAAATATTTCATGAAAAAATCAAGAAAGAAAAGGCAAAAAATCCGGGCAGCTATGTTACAGCATGCGCCGCCGCCAGGGCGGAATTCGATCTTGCTATATCTGTCTATCATATGCATGGAGACCTAAGTACCTAACGCCTAAAGCTATCGACTACAGTTCGAGATGTTAGTTAGTGCCAAATATCGAGCATTTAAGCCGTTTCCGATCCGCGACGAATTTTCTATCCAGCACTGTTTTTCCAATTCAATTAATATATTTCGTATGTAATGAGAGTTGGATATTCTTATTAATTGTCTTTTACATGCATTTGCGAACAATATCTTTTGACATATTGTAATTTTTTACGTGCATTACATTCATTTGTAATATTAATTTAATAATATAATAATATAATTTTTGGATTAACCAAATTTATTCAGAAATTTAAATCCTCTAAAACTATACTTAAATAGTCTACATTATTAATATAAATACTTCAGGCAATACATTAAAGTCAAATTCAAACTTATTTATTGTTAGTATTAATATTATTTATCCAACATTTTTATTTTAATTTGATGTCATCGTGACTGATTACTACTATTATTATAGCATATTACCTACTGCATATGCCATATTGTATGCATAAACATAATAACAAAGTTGAATGGCAAAATGTAAATTGTACATAACATGCAATATATAGCAATACACAACACCTTGGTTGTGTGTGATGACATATTTAATATATTTATCATACTATAGTGTATACACTAATTTAATGTACCTCAATTCTTATAGGAACCTGATCACTATAATTCCAAATTATATACAAAATGCATGTTACAAATGAAATTTATATAACTATTTTTGTTCTTTTCTAGGCCAATGACCTATGTTGTCGAGGCGTTTCTTTATAAACAAATAAAAAAAAAAAATGCATATAATAAATGAATAATACTTAAAAAAGACATGATAACAACATTCTTAACAAAACATTAATGTTTGCAATTTATTGTGTTCTCGATTTTTTTTTTTTTTTTTAAATCGTTTATTTGTGAATTTACAATCTATACAAAAATGGTACAATAAGTAAATGTGATAATAATTATAACTTATAAGTGGCAATGAGGAAAGTACAATGAGTAGAAGTTTCACATTAGAAATTCCTACGTGGAAGGTAATTTAGGGGGAGATAGTAATATACAAGGTTAAGATTAATGTGCGTTGAGAAGATCTCTGGGCCATTCACGTTTGAGGCGTCTGGCTGGGTTGTCTGGAAGAGCATTGGTATGAAGTAGAGCGATGAGGGGGTTTGAGTGATGTTCCATATTGGAGTGCAGGCGAAGATAATATTTGATAGCTGTATGTTTAATGGTGGGTATTTTGAGGTCGTTATGAAGAGCAATATTTGTGACGTACCAAGGGGCTTTACCAATTATGCGTAGGCAAATGGCTTGGAATGCTTGTATGGTTCTAGTGTTCGATGGTTTAGTGGTACCCAGAGAGCTATTCCGTATGACCAAATAGGTTGCAGAAGGGATTTGTAGAGTAGTAAACGGTTGGAGATTTGTATATTTGATTTCATGAGAGGCCTGAGGATATGTAGGCGGCTGTTTAGTTGTTTGCGTTTAGTTTTGAGGTGGGGGCCCCAGGTGAGCCTTCTGTCAAACAGTAAGCCGAGATATTTGACTTCATTTGTGTGGGGAATGATTGCATTCTCAAATGATATATGAGGACAGTCACCTGGGCGGAGGGAGAAAGTGACATGAGAAGACTTGGAGTTGTTGATCTTGATTTTCCATGATTTGAACCAGTGAGATAGGCTATTGAGATGATTTTGAAGTAGGCTGCTTGCTTCGAAGGGGTTTTGACTAGATGAAAGGATTGCGGTATCGTCGGCATATGTCCCTATTAGGGTGTTTTCCGTTGTAGGAATGTCAGCTGTGAACAATGTGTATAGGAAAGGAGCGATGTCGCTTCCCTAAGGGACACCGGCTAGAATGTTTTGCGTGCTGGAGAATGTGGTTTTTAATTTGACTCTGAATGTTCTGTTGTTTAGGTATGATTTTAGAAGTAGATAATAGGGTGCCGGGAAGATTTTTTTAAGTTTGAATAATAAACCATCGTGCCAAACGGTGTCAAAGGCTTTAGCTACGTCGAGAAAAAGTCCTGAGCAGTATTTTTTTGTTTCTAGAGATGAAGCAATGTGGTCCACTACGCGGTGAAGCTGGTGAAAAGTTGCATGTTTGGCACGGAAACCGAATTGAAAGCTGGGAAGGGCATTTTGTTTGAGTGCAATATTCACAAGTATTTTGAGGAGAAGTTTTTCAAAAATTTTTCCAAACGTGGGTAGTAAGCTGATTGGTCTATACGATTCAGGCATATCAGGTTGTTTGCCTGGTTTAAGTATAGTAATAATTAGTGCTGATTTCCAAGTGGTAGGGAAGTAAGATAGCCGAAATATAGCATTAAAGATGTAGGTGAGAAGAATGATGGTTTTTAGTGGTAAGTTTTTGACTAATTTGTTGTTGATTAGATCATGGCCGGGTGACTTATTATTCTTGAGTTTTTTAACAATTGACAGAACTTCGCCAGGAGTAGTTGGGGAGGCTGGAAGTGCCATGGGCAGAGGCGATGAGATGAATTGCTCAACTTGAAGCATGTGAATATCATCAGGGGAAATGTTGTGAGGTTTAAATGTATTTGCAAGATGGTTAGCTAGAAGATCTGATTTCTCTTGGTCAGTGGTAGCAAGATTGTTGTTCTGATAGCGTAGAGGGGGAATGGTAGATTTATGCTTTAAAAGAGATTTGGTTTTTCTCCAGAGAGACCCATTTGAGGGTGAAAGAGATTGAATATTGGATGTGTATAGTTGACTTTGATGTTTCTTGAGAGTTGACTTGAGTTTGTTGGAAAAATAGTTGTAGCGTTGTTTGTCAATCGGGTAGTGATTTCGTTGCCAAATGTTTCGAGCCCAACGTTTTTGAGATATGAGCTTTCTTATTTCCGGAGTGATATTTCTACTAGAGTTGTCTTGAGTTACAGATGTGGTGGAAGATATTCGAAATGAGTCTTGAATGTTGTTTGTGAGGGTGTTTATGGCAGTATCTATATCGGTGGGATTTTTTAACTTAATGTTTAAAGAGGAAGAAGTTGACATAATATTGCGAAATTTGTTCCAATCTGTGCGTTTTTTTACGAATGGGTGGAAGGGAATATTTGCTTGAATTTTGAGGATGACTGGTGTGTGGTCAGATGCAGGGTCGTTTAGGTTAGAAATGTTTGTATGGATGTGATTGGGGAGGTTAGATAGAAAAAAATCAAGGTAATCAGGGTGACGGTTTGCGTGAGTTGGCCAGTAGGTAGGGGAGACTGGAGAGATAACTTTAGAGCGCTTTATTGTTATAAAGTTGTGTAGAGTGCGACCTCTAGTGTTCTTTGAGCGACAGCCCCATGTTTCGTGCTTCGCATTGAAGTCAGCACCTATGATGTATGTGTGATTAAGTGTTTGAAGAAATAGTGACAGATCTTCTGTCGGAAAAGGTGATCCAGGTGGGAAGTAGGCTGATGCAATAGACGTGGGTATGGAGTTAATATTTATAGATGTAGCGACTATCTGCATGTGTTGGTTAGATTTAGGTTGAAAAGGCGAGTGTGGGATTTTGGTAGAAATTAGTAGTGCGGCACCAGCATGAGCTGAGTCATCGGGGTGATTGGCTTGGAGGCAGTCGTAACCGAAAATTTTAAATTTTGATCTGGAGGTCAGATGAGATTCGGAGATGAGAGCTATATCTATGTTTTTTTCTGCGAGAACAAGTTTAAGTTCTTCCGTGTTGTTGGTGATTCCGTTTGCGTTCCAAAGAAGAATGGTTAAGGCGGATAACTTATTTTCTGTCATTGTTTGAGATAAGTTTTTCGATGAGTGATGTAAGTAGGGATATCAGGGGATTGATTAGCGATCTGAATTCCATGATGAAAGACGTGAGTTGATCCGTTGTGTTATTCGGAACACTAGGGATAGGAGATTCTTGATGTGTTCTGTGTGAATGATTGTGCGTATTTTGTGGCAGGGGAGGGAATTCCACGTGGGTGTTTTTTAGAGGTTCTTGTGAGGAGGAGGATGCTTGGTGGTTCGGTGCGTTTTTGTGCCAAGGATTTGAAGGTAAGTGTTTTCTATTTTTGCTGAGTTCTTTGTGCACTGAGCAACCTCTGTAGTTGGCCGGATGTGGACCACCGCATAGGGCACATTTGGCGGGTTGAGTTCGATCTTTTTGGCATTGTAAAGAGTCATGGGGATCACCGCAGCGAACACATCTGGGGTGGTGGTTGCAGTAAGTGCGTGTATGACCATATGATTGACATCGAAGGCATTGAGGAGTGTCTTTTTTTGGACGAGGAGCTTCGACTTTTATTTTTGAGTAGCATAAGAGTGAAAGCTTGAAGATATCAGGGTTGTTAATATCCGGTTCAAGGTCAATGAAGAACATAGGGAGAGGTGCCTTGGATTGTCTGTGTAGTACATTCATAATATTTCTGGGTTGGAAGCCTAGTGAGGTTAATTCGTCTTTTATGAATGATATGTCCGTGGTAGGGTGGAGATTTTTTATCACAATTCTATATGGTTTAGATTCTTTATTCTGGTAAAAGTGGAAGGGAACTTGGCTTTCTTTGAGAAATTTAACAACAGATCTGTACGAGTCCGAATTAAAAGTTTGTAGTTTAACCCCTTTGGTGGAGGTTTTACATTCGAAACCAGCAGGTTGCGTAAGTTCTTTGATTTTGGCGGTAAAATTGTTGAAATTTAAATTTGATTCTATGAATATTGGTGGTGGGTTGGCGGTTTTGGGAGGGGTGACTTCTTGTGACTGCTCAATATTATCGGTGTCCATTTGGGATTCTTCATTGTGAGGGGCTAATGGAGAGAAGCGATTTGAAGAAATGAAAATACTAGTGTCTTTTTTTGAAAGTGGTGATGAGGGAGTGTTGGGTGATCTTTGACGTTTACCGGAATCATTTGTGACTGTTTGCCAGTCGTTCTCGTTATCGGAGAAGTCCGATGGTGAGTAAGAGCCTGTTTGATTAATTAAAGTTTTTGATATAATTAACGGAGAGAGTTGTTTATTTTTTTGATTTGTAGTTTTGCTTTTGTTAGTGGAAGTATGAGAGCCGGTCGGCTGGCGATTAGAACTCATAATGATGTAGATAAGGTGTACAGGTAGTAGGCCTTGGGGAGTATAATAAAAATATACATTACCAGTGGTTAGCACCACGACGGAGTAGACGTCGCGGCGAGCACAAACAACTTTGCTATCGGGAGCTGATAAGCGGAGCGCGATAGAAATATACGTGTGCACTGTACGGTGTCGCAACACGAACTGAAAAAAAAAAAGCAAAATTTATAAAATTTATTTTGATAAACTAAATATTCTATAGATTGCAAATATACTTAATTGTATAATTTAAAATATTTATAAAACTATTTAATTACTTTTCGTCTGAAACTTATGATGGCTATTAAATTAAAAATACTTATGTTTGCTAATTAATTCTTTTGAACTTACCAAATGTTTCATATTGCATAAATGGTATCATACAATACATTACAAAGATGTCGATAGTTCAATATTTTATATTTAATTAATAAAATTTATTTTTAGATGTATGCGAAAACATGTAGTACGTATTATACTTTATGCATGCGTTTATGTGTAGCATAAAATTACTTAATTACATAAGACTAAATAATATGTAGAGTTGTACAACAATAATTTATGTATCATAATATGTAGATTACATTATTTTTTATTCAGCTTATAAGAATCACACGATACATAGTTATTCAACTACTCTAATTCAACAACTCACTTATGAACTATTAACATTTTCCGTATGTTTTAATCTGTTTATGCTGGTAATATATATAACGCCTGAGTAAAAGTAACTATTGAATTATATCAAAAACATACTGTAGCTTCAATTCACTCTGTTGGAGTACATGCTGACAGTGCTTTGCGAATGAACCTGCATCGTCGATAAACACTTCTGTGCAACAAAGCACTACTCGAGGTGAAACATTGGTCTAATGGTGTTAGGGCTGAGTTACAAAGGATAAGACAATGTAAATAAAATGATAAAATCCAATTTATTGAATCCAAAACAGTAATTTAACTATATTATGTAGTATAAGAGTAAATCAACACTGTACAAACAAAGGAACGTCAATGGTCCGCAAAGATGGACCATACACCTGCAACACATATGATAATAGATACTTATGCAGTACACACACATTTGATATTTAAAGAAATACACACCGTCAGGACGTTTGATATCCAAAAAAATAATCTGCAGTGCTGATTCAAATAATTAAAATATTACCGAGTAAGTAGCACGTACATATATCTCATACGTCGTTTGGCGATTTCAATCGTTCCGTCCAATCACAATAACAGATTTCACGTACAAACGGGGTAAACGTACGGCGTTTAAAGGACACGGGCTACGCGAAAAACCATATCACAATGTCGAAAAGAGTGAAAAGAACGACGAAAACTGAAAAAGTCGAAATTAAATCGGCGAGAACGTCGGTCGGCGGCCGTCTCGGTTAACGCGACTGCGAACACAGCAAAACAAAAACGTAGAAAACGGGCACTCTACCGGGCGTAAAAAAAACACGGAGTACTCGAAAAACACGACGTCGGGGCCGTAAAACGCCAAAAATATTACAAAAAAGGGGTTAAAACGTCGAAAAGTTTTCGAAAACCGATATATACAGTAATAACTAAACGTCGACTTCGAGATAGCACGATAACGTAAAACGGTGATAACGGGTCGGGAAAAAATCTAATTTACGATTGGCTCTCTGCAATTTGCTGCGTCGCACCTGGAGGCCTAGAGACGAACTGCTTCACGTTTTATTATATTAGACTAGCGGCCCGTGAAACTCGCTTTGGGTGAAACTCGGTGTAAGTGAATACCCTAGGACGGATGGAAGAGCTTGAAAGTGGTAAGTTTTCAAAAAATGAAGATTTGGCGGTAATAAGTCCGTGGTGTTGGTACCACTGATTGGTAGTACTGCAAATATTCTATCGGGATGATGATGATAAGGCGGGTGTTGTCGAGAATTGATAAGACGTTCGTGGCGTCGATAGTTTGGCAGTCTCCTTTCGAATGTGAAAAGTTTTTGAAAGTTGAGATTGAGACGTAGACTTTTAAGTGTCTAGCTATCAGCCCTCGACCGGTGTAAATCGATACCTGGCTGGGGAATCCGCCTACGGCGGATTGTCTAACCTCCTGTCGTCGAAAGTAGGAAAAAATGTTGAAGTCGAATGTTGTCGTTTGAGCATTGAATAATCAGCAATCTGTTGTTATAATAAATTTATATGCAACTATACCTACCAGGTAGGCAGACAATGTTACCGCATGGGTGAAATATTGTATGTATATTGTATATGTATTGACTATTGAGTGTACAATACCTGCACTCTGACAACGGTATACCAATTAATTACTAATTAATGAGTAATTCACATTAATACAAACTTTACATATGGAAGAAAATCTTAACAATGTATTTATTGTATTTAAAATAAAAAATTGTGCTAAGTAAAAATTTTTAAAATCTATAATATTGACTTTTTAATGTCTAGTTATCAGTCATCACTGGTATAAATCAGTTTACGTGTAATAAAGCCACTTATGTAGACAATCTGATTGTGATCATAATAGTATACACCTAATGTGTATGTAAAAATTAAATATTAAATACTAACATCTGCCAACACACTCATTAATATTATATATTATTATCAAATATAATACACAAACAAAATACATGACTAAATTTGCAATTTATTGTGTTAAAAAAATTAAATAATACATTCAATTACATGCATTTTATTAGGTAGATATTTTTTTAAACATTAGAAACATAATTAATAATTAGGTAGATATTATATAAAACATTAGGAATATAATTAATTTAAATAATATAATTATCTAATTATTTTATGTTTCTTACATAATTTGTGTACAGAGGAGAGTATGAATTTTACATGTATAATATTATACTTATAACATATTATGTTTATAACGCTTAAGTCCAACACAACAATGTTAATGAACAATTATTGTGATAAAAAAATAAATACAAATATTGTTATACATTATAGTAAGTAAAAGCTTTGCATACAATAGGTAGTCGAATAAAAATAAGAAATATTGTTATAATATATACTTGTACATTCTGAATAAATTGAAACCAATAACACCTTGTATTGTACAGATAAATCAACGCACAGTGTATATAAAAAAAAAAAACAAAGTACAAACAATTCCATGGTGTTTAGATGACAGACATTATGTTAAATGTACACAAACAAAAAATATACAAAATTAATTACAATAGTTGAATTGGTGTTGCACATATTAATTGAATTTTATGTGTTACAAACAAATTGACAATTACAATATTACAGATATCTTACAGTATATGTTTAAAAAAAAAGAAAAATAGGTATACACTCTAAAAATGATAAATAATGTGTTCGACTATTAGTTACGAATCCGCATTGAAGCAGATTCGCATCCAGAGAGAACCACGTGGAGGTTGTCGAACTATCTCTCCTCAGTGAACAGTCGGGAGCAGCTACATGACTGTAGAAATAACCCAACTGTCCATGAAGTACCTAAGAATGTGCGGATCCCTAAGGATTAGGTACTTCAAGTGGCCAACGCCCGGTGGATCATAAGACCCATGATCGGTATACAACATTGTATATTTATATATAGGTATAAACTATTTTGTAGTCTCCGGTTAGAAAGTCTCAAAAAAAAATTTATCAGATGAAAATTTGTTATTGAAATTAAACAATGCTAACAGTGAATGGTAATTAGAAATAGTAAATCTGATATAATTTTTTTGTGAACAATTTCACCGTTGCCTACATACCTGTTACCCCGTTGGTAGTACTTCCCTGTACACAACGTTCTTTGTGACAAACCGCCCATTGCCATCATCGTACATGCCGACTCTGACAGATTGAGCGTTCCTCACTCTTGAAAATGCAACATACAGTTGCCCGTGTGTGAACACGGGCACCGGCAGAAGCAATCCAACTCGGTCAAACGTCTGCCCCTGTGACTTGTTGATTGTCATAGCAAACGATAACCTAACTGGGAATTGAACCTGCCTCATTTCGAAAGGCAGGTCGTCCTCACTACCAGAAGTCATGGGTATCGCTGGTATGACGATGTCCTCCTGTGCATCAACATTACCAGACAACATCCTAGCCTTAAAGTTGTGTCGCCGGAGTTCGGTGACCACTAACCTTGTACCGTTACACAGTCTTCGCCTTAGGATCGAGATTCCTTAGCAACATGACTATAGCACCTACCCTGAGTGTCAATCTGAACGGCGACAGGCCGTTCAGTTCTAGTGAGTTTAGGAACTCGGTCGGGTAATTTGCTACCTCGTCGGGATCGTCCATCACCACAGAGTCTATGCCCGTGTACGTTCTTTCAGCGCCCTCGATGCGTTGGAGCACCGTGCGATTGATTTGCCTGCATTCCTCGTTCCTAGGACACAGAATGATTTTCCGAGCAAAATCGTCGACATTAGCCAACGACATGTGCTGCGGGTAAACAAAATCAATTAAATCAGCAACGTCACATACCATTTCCCGCGGGATTTCGACGGTGTCCGGAACACCGTCGACCGTCGGCAGTTGGCCGCTGCCGAGCCGGAGCAACCAATCCGCGAAGTCCGCGTCGTTGCCGGCGCGCATGTTTCGCGTCAGTTCAAACTTCTCCGAGTTTTGCCACAGGGAGTTGTGTTTGATCGACGACATGACGACGGCACTCCTGTTTCCCCTGCGGACAACGGGCAGTATCTGCCTGAAGTCGCCCGCAAACAGGACCGGTTTACCGCCGAACGGCGATTCCGACCTCATGACGTCCTTGAGCAAGCGATCGACCACCGTGAGTTGCGGTCCCGGTGACATGGGCGCTTCGTCCCAGACGATCAGTGCCGCGTCACGTATCCTCTGAGCGCGTTCAGACTGCATGGTGATGGTAGACGTGTCCTCGTCCGTAAGGGTACCGAACGGCAGCCCGAACGTCGAGTGCACTGTCATACCACCGTCCATGAGCGACGCCGCGATCCCAGTATACGCCACGCACAACACCGACCGTCCTCGGTTGCGAAGCGACCAAATGAGGCATCCGTAGAGCGTCGTCTTTCCAGTGCCACCGGGGCCGTCGACGTAGAACACCTTTTGGATGTCCCGGTTGTCGTCGACGGCCGCCATCACCCGATCGTACACCGTACGCTGTTCGTCGTTCATGTCGACCACTTGTTGCGCCCACCGCGCCGCCGCGTCTATTGCCCCGAACAACTGGTCGTCCTGTTCGGGTTCCAATAGACCGACATCCGGGTAGGGCAACCCGTAGTCGTCGAGCGTTTTTCCGTGTGCACGAAGTAGGTCTCCAATGGCGTCAAGACTTGCCGCTCTGGCACGGTCCAAGTCTTGGAAACGCCGATTGAAGTCCTCCATCATGCTGGCCTCGTTCGCTTGGAACAAGGCCAGCGGTTCCGCCGGATGGCACATCACCAGTATCGTAACGAAGAGATACCGGAGCTGTCGGGGAGTGTCTAACGACGCAGACTCTTCCATGCATGCCAGCCATGCGCGGTCGGACTCCAGGAGTCCGCGATGGCGGCAGCCCCGTAGCTCTCGTGCACCACGCCGTCGACTGTTCTCATGTCCCGGAAAGACTGTGAGCCTCTACGGTGCAAAAGTAACAGTCGCAGGTGGAACCGGTCACGGTCCAGTGGGTTGACGACATACATCCGAGCCAACGTCTCGTTGGTCATCCGTCTTTGTCGCCGCACCCACCTTCTCTGTGCCTGTTGCCACGTTTAGTGCACCGGTATCTCGTGATACAGGTACTGTCTTGCCTCCACGTCGTTTGTGTTCAACGTGAAGAACTCTGTCAATTTCGTACGACGTTGAGCATCGTTCTGTACTCGCTCTTGGGCTTGCCCAAGAGCAAAGTAGACGGTCTGTCGGTCTTCCAAGTGCACTGGAAGTCTAACAATCGTGTGACTCCTCTTGTGCATTTCATACGAAAACAACCGCCAGATCCCTTCTGGCGGACTTACGTATCGTGAATTGATGAAACTGGAATAAAAAAAAAAAAAAACAAACATATAATAAACCATAATAGTAACAAAGTTACTGCAACTAATGTATAATGTGATATTAGGTTAATTGCATATATATCATATAATATATCAAGTGACGTTAAGTTAATTACATATGTATAACATATAAGATATATTATTAATACATGTAATACTATAAGGTTTGGCAAGCATAACGTTTAAATAATTAATGATTTGTCTTATGCTTAGATTTTATTATTTTTCATTATTAATTATTTGAGGTGTTGTTGCAAGTGATATAAAATAAGTAGAGTAAAATAAAATTAGTCATGAAGAAAACAAAAAAAGTAAAGGTTATAGTATATAGTTAATAAAACCCATATTATGACGTGGAAAAGTGTATTAATATAGTGTTTAAAGTATGTGATTTATATATTGTTATATTGTATATTTTATTTATTTTTATTTTATAATTTAATTAAAATTCAGTTATAGGTTATAACTATAACAAATAATAATTGTTAACTATATCTAAGCCATTCGAATAAATTAAAATAAATTAACTCAATTAAAGCCATCGTCAAGTGTGAGCTGGAGTTTAATAATTTGTTTTTAGATAGTAACAATATGTACAGACAAAATCATAGTTGACACCAAAAGAGTAAAGTTTATATATACATGTATAGTAATGTATAGCCAAGTATTATACATATTAATCTAACATCACACAGATATGAGTTTAAAATAAATTATAACAGTAGTATTACTAAGTTAATAGAAAAAAGTGTTTTAAGTATGCATGTAATTGAAATTTACATAAAAGTACATTGTATTTATTAATATTTTGTTAGTTTGTGCAACGCCTTAACAATTACTAACTATACCTGAGCCATTCAATAATAAGTATAATAAATTGTATATCAGATTGGCTACAAAGCTATTAAATAAAACCATTAGTCAATTGTGAATTAGAGTTTAATGATTTTTATGTTTTATTTAAACAATTTGCTTGAGATAGAGTATGGCCAAGTATAGTGAAAAAAAGAATCAAAAGTGCTGGAGTCTAATATAATTTATTTACAGTGTGTTGTTAGTAACTATAGTTTCTATAGTCAAAAAGCATTATAATGAACCAAATGAATACAGTTATTACAACAAACATTGTAGTGTATGGTTCATTAAGTGTTATTAATTTATACAATAGCAAAAACTTAGTATATGAAAATAATTAATTTGAATCTGCTTACTTTGATATCTCATCACCGTCCCAAACTTCCATAGTGGCCGCATCATGGCCTTTGTACACGTATTTTTACAAATACATGACACTCTTAACCGTAGAGCACACCTCAACGTTGATGTGTGCATCATATTTTGCCAGTAGGTATGGATTGTGGGGGACCACAAATTCATTGCCTACCTCTTGTTGTCTGACCAAGGCAACAGATCCATTGTTTGGTCGGCGGTACGTCGGGTACCCATTGTTGGAAGCGTAGACAGTTTCTTTACTGTATTCTTTTGGATACTTCTTTGAACAACTGTTGTCCACCATGCACGGGCTGTTGGGGTTTAGTTGTCCACACGGCCCGTGAATCATGTGTGATGTCACACAGTCAAACAGGCGCCTGTCGGTCGCCGGGTCCGGCAAGGAGGCGCACACAACATTGTCCACATCCTCGGCGGTGAGCAACTTACTTTCCTCACCGAGGATGACCAATATGTGTGCGTGCGGCAATCCACGTTTCTGAAACTCAACAGTATATACATAAGCGTCTACATTACCAAACACACGATTTACTGTTATGTCCTGCATGAGGGCCTTGAGTTTGGCGTGGAACACCCGGGCTATGAGATCGGGTCTGTCGTTTGGAGCAGACCATCTTCCGAGATTCTGTGTGTTTTCTGGCCACCTAGGATTGCACGTAAAAGTTATAAACAGATCAGGTTTTCCGTACTTACGCACAATAGCCATAGCGTCGTGATAACACCCTTTCATGTAACGTGGACTCCCGACGAATGTCGACGGCAGAATGACTCTACGGCCGACAGCCATCGGGTTGGCCTCGTCCAAGTGGTGCTGTTGGTTGACATGGTCCACCAATCCTTGATAAGCGTCAGCGAAAAGCGCTTGCTGATTTCTACGGGCGTAGTTGAGATTGTTCGATTCCATCCGAACATACTGGCCACACACGTACTGCTGCAATAAAAAACCACCACCATGTATTAAACTTATGCCTTCGTGATCAGTATCGTTGTTTCCTGTATATCGAATTGCCATACGATAACACACAAACTCCCGGATAGTGTTCCGACTGCGAACTTGGTTGTTGCGGTTACCCTCTTGCATCACATTGAAGTGCCAACCGCTCTCCCCGTGCGGGAAGAACAGAGGGTACAACATGGGATCTGCGTGACATG
Source organism: Schizaphis graminum (assembly GCA_020882235.1). Lineage (NCBI taxonomy): Eukaryota > Metazoa > Arthropoda > Insecta > Hemiptera > Aphididae > Schizaphis > Schizaphis graminum. Next base: position 23,927,838 of record CM037036.1, read on the forward strand.
AGCCCGCGGGTATGGTTTGCATTCGATGTCCGGGGTCAACGGGATTCCTGTCAAAAATTACCAGATTGAGGTCTCTCGGTGGTCTTCCATCGTCACCAACGAACACGGCCGCAACTTCGTTTGCGGTCGGTCGTTGGTATCATCGCTGATCCCTGGCTGCATCTGTAACAAAATGCATACTCACTGACCTAGGTCCCATCACTTCAGGGTTGGCATTGGCTCTTTCTTGTTCCTCCAACCACAACATGCTTATGTTCCTGTAAACACATAATATACTTATAATTCACACATTGTAAAAACACCAGAAAGTAGGATAAAAATAAACATAATGCGTATAATCGGTAGTCTATGTTATTTAGTTTATCCGGAAGTACCATGTTTATATATATATATATAGTGTAATGTATATTGTATAATAAAAGAAATTGAAATATTACCTTTATGTATTAAGAACTGTGTGTATAGATAAAAAAGAAAAACCACAGCGTTTAATAACTACTAAAGTGTATGTGTATGAGTTTATCGGTCATCTTACCTAAAAGCCTGAGCGTATGGGTTGATTTCCCGAAGCATTTGGTCCAGGTCTGCAAGCAAACCTGCCAAAAGACGGTCTGCGACATCTTGTTGTCGCATTCGGGCTTGGTTGGCCTCGGCTGAGTTGACAAAGTACAACTCACAGTACCTCGGTGGCCTGTGTTCGTTGCCGACGACGTCATTGTTGACCCTGCGGTACACTTGTCCGTGGACAGTGTACACGCTTGGTCCCCGACCCGGCAACCGCCTGGGGTTGAGGTCGCTGGAGAACGCTGCGAACGCCAGTGAGTTGTTGTATCGGCGAGTCTCCCTTCGAAAGTTTGTACCTTTCTGTGAATCATCAATCAACAAATTAGTTAAACGCATAGGTGCTCGCAGCAGTGCGCGCTGTCCTGTGGCGGTCACTTGACTGTTGTTACAGCACGTGGAGAAGTGACCTCTAGATGCGCGTTCGCAATGGAAGTGACGGGCGTTGCATTCTCTGCAAACCACGTCCAAAGCACCTATGTTGTGTTGATCCGGGAGTGGATGTTGAACACCTGCCGAACGGTCTCTCATTGGCAAACGTTCTGCCACAGGAACACCCAGTGGAATTGGCTCGAACTGCAATGTGAATAATAAAATAGTAATGGTTCTTATATATTTTTATTTTATGAATATGAAATCACTGACCTCTTCGTCGACGTCTGGAGGTAGATAGTCGAAGATGTCTGCGAATTCAAGTTCTGCCTGTGCGTCGGCCGGCAAAACATCAACGACTTCCACTTGTACGTCCATCAGGACGTCATCCATTTGGACCTCGACAACTTCCACATGGTCATCTTCGAGATGGACTTCGACAACTTCCACATTGTCATCTTCCACATGGACTTCGACGACTTCCATGTCATTGACATCCATTTGGACCTCAATGATTTCTGCGCCGCCTTGTTCATTGGCGTTGTCAATTTCTTCGTGAACTGCTTGTTCACCGTCAGGTGCCTCATGCTGCTGTTCGACTGCCTATAAAATCATAGATGATCAGTTTAAATGAATAGTATAGTGATATAAAATGATAATAAAACTTAAACAATTTAGTAACTAATAAATATTGTATTATGTATCTCAATTCTTTAATTTGCCCATAAATAACAGAACATAATGAGTACCATCAGTTAAACATACAGACATAAATACAATTCCCTGTACACAATGATATGCTTTTGTCTATTATGATTTTGAATTGAAAGATTAATAGGCTCAAAAAAGAAGTGTATGCAAGTAAAAACGTTTATGTTTGGTGTGGTAGAGTATTAATTGTTTTAAAAAAAGATATTTATTTATTTATTTTTAATTATTATATAGAATAATAATTTAATGTCATAGCAAATAAAAGCATGTTATTGTTACAGCGAATAAAAGGTATGCGTATTTAAAATACATCTATCTATACATTATAAAAAAATTTGTTAACAATGGTCGAGTGTGGTGTTGATGAGTGTAATATATAAAAGTTATATATTATTGTGATAGTGAATTAAAAAATTAACTCGTGACTGCACAATGTACTTTGAAATGTTTAATATAGATATATAGATTTAACATACATAAAGTAAAACATACAATGAATAACACATAGCAGTGAAATGAGTGTATAAATAAGATTTAAGTTATGTCGTAGTGAATAAAAATGACTATAAAATAGGTTAGTTATTGAATTGGTATTGTATTTTATTAAATGTATCTCAAATGTTTAATGTTCCCATAAATAAAAGAACATTATGAGCACCCATCAGCTAAACATATAATATAAATACAAATATTTAGATATATTTGTGTATAAATTTAGTACAATAAATTAATTAAGCTATAGGTATAAGTGAACCTAAAAAAGAAAATTAAGATTAATAGGTTAAAAAAGAAGTTGAAAAAAAATTATATAAATCATAAAAACATTGTAACTAATACATTAAAAGTAAAACTTAAATAATTTAGTAACTAATAAATATTGTTAATAAGATAGGTTAGTTCAGGGGCGTATTTAGGAATGTCTTAAGGGGGGGGGGGCACAAACAAAAAGTTCTAATTTGCGTGGAGCCTAGAGTTGTAAAATTTCTCATATAATAAAAATAAGTATAAAATACGATGAATGGGGGGAGGCACGGGCCCCATGTGCCCCTCCCTTAAATACCGCCCCTGGGTTAGTTATTAAATTGGTATTGTATTTTATTAAATGTATCTCAAATTTTTAATTTTCACATAATTAAAAGAACATAATGAGCACCATCAATGTTTAAACAAACATACAGACATAAATACAAATATATTTAATATATCCATTTGTATGCAAATTAAATACAATAAATTAATTAAGCTATAGGTATAAGTGAACTTAAAGATAGATATATACCTATAGATATATACATTAATACACTAACCTTCCATTCCCTGTACACAATGATATGCTTTTATTTATTATGATTTTTAATTGAAAGATTAATAGGGTAAAAAAGAAGTGTATGCAAGTAATAATGTTTATGTTTTTGTTGAATGTAACTGAATGTAATTGTTTAATAATTTAAATATTTAAAGGGAACGTTTAATTATGGTTTAATTTATGATTCTAGTGTAACACCAAAGTTGCGTGGATATAGTGATGCAGACTATGCTGGTGATACAATAACGAGACGATCAACTTCAGGATTCATTTTCATGATGGGAGATGGAATCGTAGCATGGTGTTCACAAAGGCAAAAATCGGTAGCACTTTCGACTACTGAGGCAGAATACATAGCGCTGAGCCAATCTATACAGGAACTCACTTGGTTGTCGCTACTTATCAGTGATCTTCTGGAGCCACAGGGAGATACACCTGTTTTGTATGCAAACAAAGCGCTATCAAACTAGTGAAAAATCCAGAATACCATAAGCGAACAAAACACATCGATGTACGCTATCATTACATTCGTGAGAAGTTCAGTGAAGGGATGTTTTCTCTGGAATATGTGCCAAGCAAAGAGCAGCTAGCTGACATATTGACTAAGTCAACTCCACGACCAAGATTCCAGAAACTCAGGGAGATGTTGGGAATTAGATATATTAATTCTAAGTTAGGGTATATTGTTTAAGGGGAAATGTTGAATGTAAACAACACAGCCTATAGTATGTAGATTATAAGTAAAAATATTCACACTGTAGTTCAGCAGACGCTGAATAGGCATTTTGTATAACTAGCATATTCTCTCTATGTAGTAGTCTGTAGGACGATTAGTCGTTGTTTTATATTACGCCTCGGAGCACTATAGTTATTCGTTTCAATTATACATATTATTATATTATTACATATATCCGATCTTATTATTATTTACCTTTAGCTTTTGTATATCTGGTGTACTTCAACAGGTTATGGGCCCAGTAGTACGGTAATTATAATAGAGTCGTGTATGTTTGATAATATAATTATTGATTTACGAATCGCGTGTTTGTGTACAGACAGTGTACAGCAATAATAATTCGTGAAGTATAGTGCAGTGCAGTGTTAGTGCATCGATCGTGTGAAGCGCAGAAACTGTGTTTGTTATTATTACATTTATAGTGTACAGACAGTGTATAGATAATTCGTTATTATGGAAAACGAATCTATAAAAATAAATAAAATAACAGGTAATGAAAATTAGGAAACATGGAAATTCCAAATAAAAGTCATAATGACTGCAGCCGATATATTTGATGTTGTGACCGGAAATTCGAAAAAACCTGTTCTTAACAAATCAAGTTCAGAAACTGAAGAAGATGCAAGAAAAAGGTATGGTGTAGATTATTCAATATATAAAAAAGCGGACAACAAGGCTCAAAAGTATATAGTCACGTCAGTGGATGAATAACCACTGCAGTACATAATGAATTGTGACACGGCTAAGGAAATGTGGGACAAGTTGCTTAGTGTATATGAACAAAAGTCGGACTCAAGTGTAACATTGATTCAACAAAAGTCCTACAGCTATGTTAAAGACCCAGATGACGATATGGCGATTCATATTTCGAAATTGGAGAGTCTTAGTAGAAAATTAAAGCAGTTAGGTGAACCAATATCCGACTCAATGCTTATGACTAAGATACTAATGACTTTGTCAGAAAATTACAAACATTTCTACAGTGCATGGGATTCGATACCAAATGTGGACAAAACATTGTCAAATTTGTCATCTAGACTCATGGTAGAGGAAACAAGGCAAACCCAAGGTTATGATACTCAGAGAGATACTGCAAGTAGTAGTGCATTTTCGGCAAAGAAATCCTATGGAACAAATAAAGAAAAACATACGAAAATTGGCAATTCTGAAAGTCAATGGAACAATGATAAAAAACCAGGCAAGTGTAATCATTGTAAAAAACCAGGGCATTGGAAACGTGAATGCCGGATTTTCTTAAAAGAACAAAAAGAAAAAAATAAGAGCAACTCAGGAAATGCGTTGGTTGGTGTACAATCAAAGGACATCGAAATCAACGAGTCGGAAAAATGGTATGTGGATTCAGGCGCTAGCGATCATATGACCAGCAGAAGAGAATGGTTCAGTAACTGTGAGTCATTTGAAGTGCAGTTACCAGTACGTATCGGTGATGGTAAATATATTATGGCTATTGGTAAAAGTAATATAAATGTACAAGCGAGAATCGGCGATAAATGGATTGACAGTCATTTGTCAAACGTTTTACATGTACCTGATCTGAAGGTAAATTTGTTTTCGTGTGGAGCATGCCTTGATAAAGGCATAAAAATGATGACAGACAGTGACGGATGTATATTTAAAAAAAACAATCGTATAGTTGCTATTGGAGTTCGTGAGAATAAAATGTTTTCAATGGTTCTGAGAACAAGACCATTACAACCGGCTGATCAAGCAAATGTTGCAGTTAAAAATCTCACGTTACTACAGTGGCATGAAATATTAAGTCATCAGAATGTTCAATATGTTCGGAACTACTTGAAATATAAGCGGATTCCATTCATAGAAACGAAAAACAAATTTTTCTGTGAAGCTTGCATTTATGGTAAACAACACAGAGAGCCATTCACATTAAGTAAAACTAAAACTACAAAGCCAGGTCAGTTAATTCACAGTGATGTATGTGGCCCCATGGAGGAAAACTCACTTGGAGGTAAACGGTATTTTGTTATATTCAAGGATGATTTTTCTAACTATACGTATGTGTATTTTATGAGCCAAAAATCAGAAGTTAAAAATAAATTTGAATTATTTTTAAATACAGTCAAAAATCAGTTAAATATTTCAGTAATTACTTTAAGAAGTGATTGTGGTCTGGAATATAAAAATACTGAAGTAAAAGCCTTATTGGATAAATTAGGAATAAAACATGAGACGAGTGTACCATACACACCCCAGCAAAATGGCAAGGCGGAAAGATGAATGCGAATAATTGTAGAAGCGGCCAGAACTATGTTATATAGCAAAAATTTACTTAAGACACTTTGGGCAGAAGCAGTGAATACAGTCGTGTATACAATAAATCGTACAGGTAACACAGGTCAAGAAGGAAAAACACCTTATGAATTATGGTTCAATAAAACACCCGATATAAATCATCTGAAAATTTTTGGTACCGAAGTATATGCAAATATACCAAAAGAAAAACGAAGAAAATGGGATCAAAAGGGTAGAAAAGGTATATTCGTTGGATACTCAGAAGAAACCAAAGGATATCGTATATGCTTTAATGGAAGAGAAATTTCAATAAGCAGAGATGTAATATTCAAAGAGTCAACAAGTCCATCTGCAGCTACACAAGTAAAAATCATAAATAAAGAAGAAGAGGAAGAAATAAATTTGGAAGGAGAAGCTGAAGATGAGGAAGACAACAACGACGACGAAGAAAAGTTGGATGATGATGAACAGATAACAATAGGAGTTGAAGAGCAAACAAGAATGACACTCAGAGACAGAGGAAAACTCAATAAACCTATCAGGTATAGAGATGCGTTATTTTCAGCATGTAATGATCCAGTTACATTCGAAGACGCTATGACAGGCGACAATTCATATAATTGGAAGACAGCAATGAACGATGAAATGTTGTCATTGAATAAGAATGAAACATGGACACTTGTGGACTTGCCTAAAAATAAAAAACCTATCAATAATGGTTGGATATACAAGACTAAATACAAAGCGAACGGAGATGTCGATCGGTACAAAGCAAGGTTAGTGATAAAGGGATGTGCGCAAGTTCATGGAATAGATTTTCAAGAAACATTCAGCCCAGTAGTGAAATATGATTCTATTCGAGTAATACTTGCGATAGCAGCAGCCAGAAAATTAGTACTCAGACAATTTGACATTAAAACAGCATTCTTATATGGAGATCTTGAAGAAGACATTTATTTGAAACAACCAAAAGGTTACGAAGATGGAACACATTTAGTATGCAAACTTCAACGGAGCCTATATGGGTTGAAACAGGCGCCCAGGTGCTGGAACAAAAATTTCAAAAATATGCTGATGAACTTTGACCTAAAAGAAACAAAAGCAGATCCTTGTGTATTCGTAAGTAATAAAAACAATCAATTATTAATTGTCGCTATTTTTGTAGACGATGGGCTAATCGCAACAACAAATAACCAGCTGGTGGACATAATGGTGAAGTATCTAAAGGACAACTTCGAGACGAAGGAAGGTGAACTTGATCATTTCTTGGGTATTGAAATTGATCAGAGACCTGATGGTTCAATTTTCATACACCAATCTTCATATTGCAAGCGCATTTTAGAGAGGTTCAATATGGAAGAAACCAAAGTCTTGCATATTCCCACAGATCCACAACACTCATTAGATCCAAATTTGTCAGGACCATTGGAAGCAGGGGAAGTTCCATACAGAGAAGCAGTTGGAAGTTTGTTGTATCTAAGCCAAATAACAAAGCCCGATATAACGTTTGCAGTAAACCTTGTCAGTCGTTATCTAGAAAAGCCTCTGACAATTCATTGGAATGCGGTGAAACGCATATTTAAATATTTAAAGGGAACGTTTAATTATGGTTTAATTTATGATTCTAGTGTAACACCAAAGTTGCGTGGATATAGTGATGCAGACTATGCTGGTGATACAATAACGAGACGATCAACTTCAGGATTCATTTTCATGATGGGAGATGGAATCGTAGCATGGTGTTCACAAAGGCAAAAATCGGTAGCACTTTCGACTACTGAGGCAGAATACATAGCGCTGAGCCAATCTATATAGGAACTCACTTGGTTGACGCTACTTATCAGTGATCTTCTGGAGCCACAGGGAGATACACCTGTTTTGTATGCAAACAAAGCGCTATCAAACTAGTGAAAAATCCAGAATACCATAAGCGAACAAAACACATCGATGTACGCTATCATTACATTCGTGAGAAGTTCAGTGAAGGGATGTTTTCTCTGGAATATGTGCCAAGCAAAGAGCAGCTAGCTGACATATTGACTAAGCCAACTCCACGACCAAGATTCCAGAAACTCAGGGAGATGTTGGGAATTAGATATATTAATTCTAAGTTAGGGTATATTGTTTAAGGGGAAGTGTTGAATGTAAGCAACACACCCTATAGTATGTAGATTATAAGTAAAAATATTCACACTGTAGTTCAGCAGACGCTGAATAGGCATTTTGTATAACTAGCATATTCTCTCTATGTAGTAGTCTGTAGGACGATTAGTCGTTGTTTTATATTACGCCTCGGAGCACTATAGTTATTCGTTTCAATTATACATATTATTATATTATTACATATATCTGATCTTATTATTATTTACCTTTAGCTTCTGTATATCTGGTGTACTTCAACAATAATAACATAACATAATTTATAAAAATATAAATTTATCATTGCACTTTTATTGAAGAAGTAAAATGCATGTCACTGTGTGTGTCTAATCTGTATTATGCATTCAAACAGCTTATATTTTATTTTATTTTCATAGTACTGCAGTATAATATAATAATATAATACATATTAATAATAAAACTGAAGTGTGTGTAATGTACTCATAATGTCTATGTAATTTTAATTACCTACCAATATGTAAGTGAGCAAGGTATATGTAATAACAACTATAAGTGAGCAAGGAATAACTATACACTATTAACTCTTATACATATATAAATCTATACATACAATCGAATATCGAAATTATTGTAATTGTTGAATTATTTTAAATAATTAACAAATAATTACAATATTTTAATATACCTACACATAATATATAATAAATATAAAATTTGCTTCCCATTACATTCAGGTCAAGTTCTGTTTTGGTATATTCTAAAATATATATTTATTATAATAAAATAAAACCTACTACATAATGTTTGCAAATTAAAATTAAAATAAATTGTAAAACGGTGCTAAATTGAACAATATTTAAAATCAAATAAATAATGGCAATGCACCTATTAGTGTAATTATTTTGGTAAGTCAACCTCATATTTAATATAATAAAATAATAATAAGAAAAAAATAATTAGAATAACATAAGAAAAAAAATGCAAAAAGTGATTCGCACTGTTAATCAAAGCGCCCCCGGAAGAACCGCCGGAACGGGATTCGATCTCGTTCATACCTAAGTGCCGGATCACACTATGCGTTTTTTCGGTTGCCGATAAAACGCAACCGATCGGTAAACGACCGCGACATCCATAATTAACATTAAACCGCATTATCGGGACCAGACTGGCCGATTCGGCGAACCGATTTAAAATCGTCGGGAACCGGCCGCAACATGTTGCGGTTGACTTAACCGATGCGTTTCGGAAAATACCCCAAAACACTTTATTTAATATTGAGCCGACCACACACGCGGATTATCGGTTGCGGTTTTCAATATAAATTATAATTTTTTATAATTTAATATAAAACTAAAGTTTTTAATTGTATTCAACAATGTATTCAACGGAAAAATTAATTTCGGAAGTCCAGAACTATCCTTGTTTATGGGGCATGAGTTCTAAAGAATATAGTGATAAGGACTTAAAAAAATCATGTTGGATGAAGGTAGCTGAAGTAATTTATTCTACAAATTGGAATAATTTTTCATCAACAGAAAAAGAAGAAAAAGGTAAGACCTATGTAATTATGTAAATTATAACTACAAAATTATAATAGACATAAGGTATGTAGGTAATATATTTTTTATAACTAAATAAAATATATTATAACAAATAAATAAGTACCTAGTTTTCGTACATTTTACACTTTGTCACAATTGTTTTATCATATAATTACAATAATAATAATATCTCGATTACATATTTATAACGATACAATATGGCTAATTTAAAATAGAATATTTAGAAAAGAATTTTACTTGGTAATATACTTCATGGTTATTATGTACTCATACTAAAAATTATGATAATAATAATATATTCAATAAACATACGAAAAATGCAATTTGATTTCAAAAATGTTTGAATCAAGAATAATAATAAGATTAACATTTTAATTTCAACATAATGTTATATATATTGCCATATTGGTAACTAAAGTGTTGTTCTGTATTGAAATGGAACAGCCCCTTGATTAATAAAATAATTCGCAAAATTATCTCTAATTTCCATTCCATTTCGATTTATATGACGTATACCATGTCCTTGAAAATCTTCTAGGTAATGATATAAGCCGTATCTGCAATATTTTCGTCATAGTTACACCCGTCTCTCTTTCTAACAAAGTTATGCAAAACACAGCATGCTTTTATGATGTGATCACAAAAATCGGGTTCAACTAGAATAGTTGTATACTTGTATGTAATACATTCCACTTATTAGCTAATACACCAAAAGCACACTCGACAGTGCGTCTTGCTCTCGATAGCCTATAATTAAATATTCTACGAGTATTATTCAGCCCACGTCCTGGATATGGTCGTAATAAGTTGGTGTGTAGACCAAATGCCTCGTCGGCAACAAATACAAATGGTTATGAATTATTTTCCGTCAAAGGCAACGATACCGCATCAGGAATTTGTAGTTGGTTTGTATACAACTTTTTCCCAAATACACTTTGTCGAAAAACGTTGGAATCAGCTTCTCGCCCGTACGCTCCGACATCGATAAAAATGAAATTTAAATTTGCATCTACCACTACCATAAGTACGATGGAAAAGTACTTTTTATGATTATAAAAAAGAGACCCAGAATTGTTTGGGTTTCTGCATCTAATGTGTTTTCCATTAATGGACCCGAGACAATTTGGAAAATTAGTTTTTTTATAAAAAAGTTCAGAAATTTAAACCCATTTTTCTCGGTTTGGTTCAGGCATTTCCGTGGGTTGTAACACTGACCATAAAATTTGACAGGTTTCACGGACGATTTGGTTAATAGTACTCTTGCCAATACGAAAATCAAAATGTAGTGCAGAAAAATGAATCCCCGTTGACAAATATCTGCTCAAACATGCATATTATAATACATATTATTCTCAATACCGAAAAAAAAATTTATTTAATTGCTTTTTTTTGGAAAAATAACCAATTTGTTAATCTAATTTTTTTAGACAAATTTTGATAGTAAAAACGTTAATTTAAGTTAAGTAGGTTATTTTTTACAACTGTTTAAAGTATCAATATTTTTTTGGAGTAAACTAAATTGAAAACTTTACTTAATTGAAAATTTGAAACTTAATAACTTTTTCAAAATACAACTTTCGGGAATTTCTTGTAATAGATAGAAAGTAGTATATTTTTTTTAATTATTTTATATTCATATTATACTCTACACAATTTATTTCTATTAAAAAATTTTTAATGTAATTATTACAAATTATCGATATTACCTATAAATATTTAGTTAATGAATTGAGGAATAAGAAATGGAGGCATATTCCGCATATTCGTGATGCATACAACAAATATATATCCGATGAAAAAAACATAAGAAGTGGATCAGAAGCAACAAAAAAAAAAACCACATACATACGCTGAGTGTTTATCTTTTTTAAATAACACAAGTAAAAAAAGGAAGTAAGTATGTCTATATATAAAAAAAAATTAATGTATTTTCGATATTTTTTGATAACAGAAAAACTTTTGAGAAATCTTATATTAAATGTTCATGCTACCTTAAAAAAAAAGTTTACTGGAAAGTTTTATCAATTTTTTATGAGCGTTTGAATTAAAAAATTTTACGAATTTTTGGATTTTCATTGGTAAATTAACGAATTTCTATTTAAAAATGTTTGATATTTTGTTGTAGTTCAAAAACAATCAATCATAGATAGTTGAAATTTTTAACGAATTTTAAAATGAAAATTTTCCATACATGGTAGAATTTGAAAAAATTTCGACTTTTTTAGCTATTTATAGATTTGAGATTTTTTAAATTTTCTAAATTATTTTTCATTTAGAAATTCATATAACTTTTTCTTTTACAGCCATGTGATATTTTCGATTTTTATTTATTTTTGAATTTTTCTTAAATTAATAAAACAGTTTTTATACATTCTTATGTATCTAACAAAAATCTTATATTTTTATTTATAGAACAACTGGTAATTGTGAAGCTGTTGAAGATGATGTAACAGAACATAGTATGGATGACATTGTCGATGTAGATATTTCTGAAGTTTCTGAGGTAGACCTTAATATTTCATCAAACTCAGCAATACATCAAACACATAAGAAAAAAAAATCTTAAATATAACACCATTTCAAAAAACATTAATTGAACATTTAAATAAAAATAACGAAAAAGAATTAGATCCAGATAGACATTTAGTTAGTCATTTCTTCCATATTTAAAAATTAAATAATGATCAAAAATTAGATTTTCAAATTCATGCTCTCAAATATTTAAAAAAATATAACTCAACCACAAACTACACCCGATCATCCAATTTATGGTTCATACCCCATATAACCCTCTGGCTCAAAACATGACATCTAATAATATACAATATCCTTATAATTCTTCTGTATCCACACATCCATACTCATATCCATACGCATCTCAATCACAAACATCGGTACCCCCCATTGAAATTCCTATAAATCCCCTTAACTCACAATACTCCAACACATTTAACTAACGTCAAATCTCGAGCACTTAAACCGTTTTCGAACCGTCACTGAATTTGCGTTATACATCGCTTTACTCGTTTAATTCGTATTTCATTACACACACACAGACATTCTTGTTAATTTTCTTTTGAGTATATTTGTAATCAATATCCATTTTATGAGTGAATAATAATAAATATAAATAAAATATTTATTATTATTATTATGTATAAAGGTACCTATGTATTAAACGACTTTTCAACTTTTGTCTTACACCCAAACGCTCGTCGTGATAACACGTCAGAATTTTGGTACGTATAATAATAACGTCTACTACGCAAATACGGAAAAAGCTATAAAATCCACAGAAAAGTGAAAAATTAATAAATAATAATAATAATAATCGTATAGTTGTCCAACGTCGTAGGTTTGATAACCGGACGGGCGCGATAACGGCGACCGGAGCGCATTCTTTTTTCCGTTTTAGGAACTGCGGTCAGTACAGCAAGCGCGCTCAAGTGGGTTTCGGGCGAACCGTCTGCGGTTTTATAATATAAGACTAGCGGCCCGTGAGTCTCGCTTCGGGTGAAACTCGGTGTAAGTGAATACCCTAGTACGGTAACACGACTTAGCAGAAATTCTAGTAATCACCAATTAAATTTTGTGTTAAGGTGGGTGATAACGGTTGTAGTAAACCCAAGACACTTGTATTGTGTTAACTTATTATTTAGTGTAGAAAACACATTAATTAAACATTTTTACCTACTTATTATTTCTACATTGTAAGCAATAGGCCATAGGCCAGAAAGATACGGCTTTCCGCCGAATGGTAGTTTTTACTACACTCAGCGGAAACACTATGTTAAATTTACATAGGCCAAAGTCCAGAAAAATACGTTGTTTTCGTGAATAGGTGTTTTTTTTAACACATTCAGCGGAAACAACGTGTTATATTTTCATAAATATGTAGATTATGTAATAGGCTCACGCCATTCCGAATCAAGCCCGATTATAATTATTAATAATACTAGTCCCCTATATGTCATTGAGAACTCATATAAATACGAGTAGAGGACCTAGTATTATGCAGAAAGGTAGTATTCTTCGGAGAAGGTAGTTAACTCCCAATGTAAGACTATTGCTCGTCGTGGACTTCGTCACAGCCACATCGCCGCGAGTTTACGGTCCATTCCCAGTACTTAGAACTATACATAGCAGTAAGCTATTATTTGTAACTTTGTTCTATTTTTATTTAGTATTGTGTTGTTTAACGTAATAAAGTAATAGTATTTTATTTTAATTAATACATCAAGTGTTATAATTATTCTACCTACCTTTCTCAAACACCAACTCAAGCCAACCAGGAACGTGCTACGTCGTTTAAATAATAATTGTAACGTGATCACAGTGTCCTGCACAGCGATCACTACACAAATTTGGTGTCAGGTGTGGGGTCATTTCAATCAGGTGAAATAAAATTATACCAACAATTTTAAGTAACCTGAGACCCACCGACGAACCACGTTCCACGGACAGCAAGAGTTGTCAACCGGATCAGCAGCCAGAACAGTTTAGTTCAAGGGGCGGTCTGTCAAGCCAGCAAGGCAGTACAAGTAACCAGATCAGCAGCCAGAACAGTTGAGTTCAAGGGGCGGTCTGTCCAGCCAGCAAGGCAGAACGAGTAACGGATCAGTAGTCAGAACAGTACAGTTCAAGGACACGGTCTATCCAGCCAGCAAGGCAGCTCAAGGAACCAAGTTCACGGAGCAGCGCAACCTAGCCAGCAGAGCAGATACAGGGGCGCAAGTTTTTCACCTACCACAACGAAGATGTCGAAAGTGTAAGTTATTTTTATTATCTTATACTGTCAAATAGGTAGGAAGTACTTGAGGGTTATACTCAGTAAATGTATACGAGGAGCAAAGGGCCCAGTGATCAGGACCCAGCTTTAAATATTCCCGAACCGGAAGATTCTGCACTTACCGATACGTTAAATACCACGAGTGAGGAAAATTCAATCGGTGATTTAATAGACCTTAACCGAACAATTAGAGGTGAGGTAGTAACTATGGCAAATCAATTAGATTTTGTTACGGCATTACGCTTTATTCCCGAGTTTACAGGAGGAAGTGAAACAGATCTAGCATCATTCATTTCAAAATGCGATTTTGTATTTTCAAAAATTCCAGAGTTATTTAAAGCAGATATTCTAGCAGCGGTACTTACTCAGTTAAAGGGGAAAGCTTTTGACGCAGTTAGATATAGGGAAATAACAACATGGGATGAATTAAAATTACATCTTAGGACCATATTCGGTACCTCGCATTCAGTGCAGTATTTACAGTGGGAACTAAGCGCAATGAAACAGGGTCCGACCGAGGACATTAAAAATTTCGCACAACGTATAGAAAAAACGTACCATGAATTAACACACGCGCTAACAGTAGGTAAGACCTCAGCGGAGGCAAAAATAATTGCGCAAACCGTACAATCACATGCATTAAGTGTATTTACGTCAGGTGTTAATCAATCAATACAAATAATTTTGTTGGCACGAAATATAAATAATTTCGAAGAAGCCGTTTTAATTGCCATGGAGCAAGAGAAATTTTTCCGCCCAGCGGACGCGAATAATAAGAAAACTGATAAAAATAAATTTAAATCGAACTTTAAAAATTATAATTATAATTTCGAGAGAAGCGGAGATAAACCGAATAAAGATAAGAGTACGATTAAATGTTATCGCTGTGATAAAATGGGTCATTACGCGAACGAATGTAGGACGCCCGAGCAGTATATTGCGAAAAAGCCCGAAATTAAAAAAGAGTACTCAGGGCAGGTTAAGTTTTGCAAATATTGTAAATTAAAAAATCATGACATAAGCGAATGTCGAAAACTGAAAAAACTAACCGAGGGGGATCCTTCCGGTAGTTCTGGCGATAGCTCAGGGTCAGAGAACCGTTCCGTCGGTGATATCAAAAATAATGTACGCGTAACTACACCGATTCATGCGGAGCATATTCTGTGTAGGTCAAAAGATTTCGTAAGAAATGAACACAAGTTTTTAATCGATAGTGGCGCGGACATGAATGTAATAAAACTGTCAACACTTAAAAACCAGGTAATGGTTAACGAAACCGAACGACGTAATATTAAGGGAGTAAGCGCGACCACTATACGTACAGTAGGAACTGTCATGATAGAATTATTTATTAAAGATAAGACGTTCGATGTAAAATTCGACATCGTCTGTGACGATTTTCTAATACCTGAGGCAGGAATATTAGGAATAGCTTTTCTAAAAACTAACAAAGCAATTATTGACATGGATAAAGACGTACTAATTATACCTGAACCGATCGCACATAACAAAGTCGAATCGATAATCATACCCGCGCGTAGAAATTGTGTTTTGCGAATGGAAGCAGACGAATTAATTAGCGCCGACATAGTAGCGATTAAAAAACATGAGTTAAATAAAGATATAATAGTAACGAACAATTTAAAAAATAATAATATGATTATAAATAATATAATTAACATATCGGAACAATCATTTATTAGCGATGAATTAACCACGAGCCATTTAAAACGGGAATTGTATACAGATAAAGTATTTATGATTAATCAAACGAATAATGAACAGGCAGGTGGCAAAGGGCAACCTGGTAGTATCCGGTTGTCAAATGAAACAATTAAAACCGAACATTTAAATACGGGGGAAAAACAAAATATAATTAGTATAAGCAATGAGTACTCCGACGTATTCTATTTAGAAGGGAACTGTTTAACGGCAACGAACGTCGTGTCACATAAAACTAATACGCCGCGTGTTATTAAACCACTAAATATAAGACCTTATCGAAATCCGTGGGCGTATCAGACCATAAAAAGGTTACAAATGAATTATAAGTGGAAAAATTTGAAAAAGGATGTTAAGCGTTATATTGAGAAAGGTGATATTTGTCAAAAAAAGAAATCACACTTAAAAACAAAACAGTCAATGCCGATTACGTCAACGGTCACAAAAACATTTGAGCGCATATGTTTGGATATAGTAGAGCCACTGCAACCTATAGTAAGGGGGAACGTTTACAGGTTGACATTACAAAACGAGTTGTCTCATTATGCTTTAGCAATTGCACTAGCCAGAACAGACGTATCTACGGTTGCACAAGCATTCGTGGAAAACGTAGTATGCATTTACGGGATACCTAGTTCAATACTTCCCGATTGTGGTACAAATTTCCTATGGGACGTTTTCAAAAATATATGCAAACTGTTGGACCTAAAACGTATGATGCAGGGGGCACATGAGATCGCGCGTATAAATCTAATATCGGAAAAAGAAAGCAATAAAAATTATTACGATAAAAACACGCACGCGATTAACATAAAAATGGGAGACAAAGTTCTAATAAAAGAACATAATAAACGCAATACATTGAGTAGGAATTGGACGAGGCCGTACGAAGTAATTGAGGTACATGATAACGAAAACATAACTGTTAATAAAGGTCATAAGGGTTACCGTATTCATAAGAATAATGTAAAAATATTCAATGAAACGGAACTTTAAATAATTTTAATATTAATCGTAGTATTTGAAAACAGTAGTCAGAAATTTATTACTATAAAATATATATATGAGAAAAAAAAATGTGTACTTTAATTTCTAATTATTTAATATAAATTTATTAATTATAATTAATTCGCTAATCAATAAATTTAAATTTAAATAAATAAATAAAAAGGGGTTATATGATTATATGTTATACTTTATTGTATTACAGTATGATATGGTTATTTTTTGGAATACAACTGGCAATGGCACAAGTACATTACCAAGACAACCAAATACGTCAAGGATCAGGAATATATTATGAAAATTTAGGACCTATTAAAATTGTAACTAATACATCGGATTTAGCGATTTATTTAGATACGACCTGTTACGGAGAACAATGGAACGTTCTTGAGGATCGTATAGAGAAAATAAAGCGTATGTGCAATGAAATCACGAAATGGGAGGAATTACCAAATTGTGAACCAATGCTAACGCACATGGCATTAATGAGAAGGAAAATACTCGAACGTAGGGATATTTTATTAGAATCTGTAGAAACACGAGCACGCCGGGGCCTTTGGCAACATGTGGCACAGGCGGCCCAAGTACTATATGGATTATGTAATTTAGATTGTATGAAAAAATTCGATTTTTCTATTCATAAATTAAAAGAATCTAAAAATGATCAAATAAACTTAGTTAAAGAAAATTTACGAGTAATAAATGTTAAACACGAAATAGACGAACAGAAAATTATGTATTTAAATGATAACGTTCGACAATTAGTAAATATGACTAATACTTTATTTCCTAGGATAGAAGTTAATAAACAATTTTTAATTGTTAATCAAATTATGATTATACAAATGATGAGAGTAAACACGTTAGTAGAAATTATACAAAGTGCAAGGTTAGGTCAAGTACACCCGAGCTTAATAAATACGAAAGCTTTATTTGAACAGTTTAAAGACATTAAATTGGTTCTACCTAGTGGGACCAATATGCCACTTGAGGTGGAGTTTAACAATGTCTACGATTTAGTAAAATTAGCAGATTTGACAGTATATTATAATAAAAATAACCTTGTATTTATTTTAAATATTCCTTTAGTATACCAGCACGATTTAAGTTTATATAAATTAATACCATTACCGGTATGTGTTACTAATGATAAGAAAAAAATGTATGTATATTAAGCCTAAGCATGATTTTTTAGCTGTAACTAAATCTAAGGAACTCTACTCGACTTATGATAATTTTAACCCTACAATTTGTAGAACTGCTCACGAGTTTCTGATATGTCCCGAAACGCATCCATTGCACCCCAGGAGTATGAGACCTGTGTGTGAAATACTCCTGATGCAGGAGCCTAGGGAGGTCCCGGAAAGTTGTGAGATACGTTACGTGGAAATGGCTACGACAGTTTTTCACAAATTGAAGCACAAGAACGAGTGGTTATATGTCACAAATAACAATTCTGTGTTTGTCACTTGCGACGAAGACAAGGAATCAAAGAACCACATATTAGAGGGAGCAGGCATTATCGCATTAAACGAAACATGCCGCGGTTACGCTAACAGAGACGTCCTTATACCCGGACGTATAGCAGGAAAAACACAATATACCGATTTTATTCCAACATCTCTACTCAAGGAGCCCGACAACGACGTGGAAAATAGTCATTTTACGAAAACAATGAAATTCCACCATGTAAAAACAAACCAAATGAGTGATCTAAATGATATTACAGTCACACATGAACAAGTCGCGGAACAAATACAACAAAAATTACTATACCAACAAATAGAGTCGAAAATATATATAGTCACCGTTGTTGGAATATCAACAATTATTGTTATTGCAATAATTACATAGATAATGTCATTCTTATTTAAATTTGTAACAAAACGATCGTCTCAAAAACCATGCGAAGAAACAAGTCAAACAAAAGAACAGTGGACACAAGTCGATACTATCGATTTTCATGAAGCCACAGCACCTAGTGAAAAAATTTTAACAACCATCCCAGAGGAAGTGATTGAGACAACTTTTACATTATACCCTAAATTAAAAACTTAACTTAAACTAATAAAAGGGGGAATAAATAATAGTATATAGGTAAAAATATATTTCATTTTATTATTATTTTTTTTTTAGAAAGTCGAGGGACTTTCATTTTAGAGGGGAGGGATGTAGTAAACCCAAGACACTTGTATTGTGTTAACTTATTATTTAGTGTAGAAAACACATTAATTAAACATTTTTACCTACTTATTATTTCTACATTGTAAGCAATAGGCCATAGGCCAGAAAGATACGGCTTTCCGCCGAATGGTAGTTTTTACTACACTCAGCGGAAACACTATGTTAAATTTACATAGGCCAAAGTCCAGAAAAATACGTTGTTTTCGTGAATAGGTGTTTTTTTTAACACATTCAGCGGAAACAACGTGTTATATTTTCATAAATATGTAGATTATGTAATAGGCTCACGCCATTCCGAATCAAGCCCGATTATAATTATTAATAATACTAGTCCCCTATATGTCATTGAGAACTCATATAAATACGAGTAGAGGACCTAGTATTATGCAGAAAGGTAGTATTCTTCGGAGAAGGTAGTTAACTCCCAATGTAAGACTATTGCTCGTCGTGGACTTCGTCACAGCCACATCGCCGCGAGTTTACGGTCCATTCCCAGTACTTAGAACTATACATAGCAGTAAGCTATTATTTGTAACTTTGTTCTATTTTTATTTAGTATTGTGTTGTTTAACGTAATAAAGTAATAGTATTTTATTTTAATTAATACATCAAGTGTTATAATTATTCTACCTACCTTTCTCAAACACCAACTCAAGCCAACCAGGAACGTGCTACGTCGTTTAAATAATAATTGTAACGTGATCACAGTGTCCTGCACAGCGATCACTACACGGTGTTTGCGAAGATGATTCCACTGATGTGATTGCTCTATATTTTGGCGGTCTGGTTTTGAACGGGAAGTCGGGAAAAAGTAGAATTATATGAGTGTCTAGTTGTTGATCTTCAACCAGTGTAAATGGATACTTTACAAATTTACAATGCAATCCGCCTACGGCGGATTGTCCTACCTCCTGACGTCGAAAGTGTATTGCTGCATTGTAAATGAAAAAGTTAAAGTAGAATCCTTAATTTGAATGTCTAGCTGTCAATCATCAACCTGTGTAATTGAATTTACAGTGCTCAAATAAACCTGACAGGTAGGCGATCCGACTACGTCGGATCGCGGACAATGTGAGCGCAATATACGAAATAACAACTTTGAATATTCAAAAATAGTAAATACTCAGATTACGGTATATTATTTTACTATTCACGTGCCACCGGTTGTCATTAGTCAGGTGTTGTTTGGTACGTAAAAACGTGGAAGTCGAATCTTTGTTTTGAGTGTCTAGTCGTTGATCATCAACCGGTGTAAATCAATACACAGCAATGCAATCTGCCTACGGCGGATTGTCCTACCTCCTGACGTCGTTAGGCGGACAATGTTTTGTTTGTAGAATATTTAAAGTCGAATCGCGTTTTTGAATGTTAAATACATTACCAAGATATCAATAGTATAAATCAATTTACACACAACTAAACCCGCCAGGTAGGCAATGTGAGCGCATATGCTAACCTATATAGGTGAAATCTCATATGTATTAAATATACAATATTACTAAAAATCGTAACACTGGAGTATTATTAAAAACAATTCGTAATTTATTCTATTAATTTACATAAAAAAAACTATAATCACGGAAGTCACTTTAATCGTGTATTTAACGTATTATATACAATAATAATTCAAAATAAATTAAAAACAAAATATTTCGTGAAAAACAGGAAAAAATGCAAAAAATCCGGGCGGCCGGGATACGGTATGCGCCGCCGCTATTTTCGCCGAAGCGAGATTTGAACCTGCCTACCTAATCATGGGGACCTACGCCTAACACCTATCGACTACAGTTCTAGATGTAGAAATCTGTCAAATCTCGAGGATTTAAACCGTTTCCGATCCGCGACGAATTTTGTGTTAAGCACCGTTTTTCTTATGCAATTCGTATATTTCATGTATAATGAGACTCGGATATTCATATTAATTTTGTTTTTTATGTGTTTGTCCAGAATATATGTTTGTATTGTCATTTTTTATGTGTATGATGACATATATTTATCATACAATATTAAATATTAATGTCCACACCTATCAATATAATTCCATATTATTATCAAAATACATTAAACAAATGCTTCTTAAAATATTACAATATATTTTAATTACAAATAGATGTATTATGTATAATTAGGTAGGTATCTGTTTAACAATATTTTTGATTTACTCAATATTTTAAATCCTGTAATATTATACATGTACCTATATTCAGTATAATTTTTTTAAAAACTATAATTTATAGTCAAACTCAAACTTATTTTCTGTTATTATTAATATTATATTTGATTAAATATTTATATTCTAAATTGAATGTAAAGTTTCTGATTAATACTGTTATATGATGTTTAGTATTAAATATTTTTTACTGAAAAAAATTAGAATTACAAATAAAAAATGTATATTTAACGTTTGCAACTTATTTATGGTGTTCTCGATTCAAAAAAAAATAAATATTAATATGTTCATGATACACATCAATAGGTACATAAATTTAAGTTTTTATTTTATTAGATTTATTAGATAGATTTAATCAATTAGGATAGGTATAATCAATTGTATAATATAATATTATTACCACATGGGTTTGCATACATATTGTGTAGTACCTACCTACTGTTTAGTACACATTACTCTTTATAAAAGTTTAGTTGAATGTCAGTATTAAATATTACCTTGAAGAAGTAGTTTAAGTATAGTAGGTATATGTATATAATTACTGATCAACTACCTTAACTCAACAACTCACCTAAAAACTATTAGCTAAAAACGGTCCAACATTTTCAGTATGTTTTTAATTTAACCTGTAATAGTTGTTTGTACGGTCAATATATATACATTTGATCGGATGTAATTATCTGGAGTTGTATACATACATAAATATTACCAACTCAAATAAAACAATTCACCTCTGTAGTTTTAAATCACTTATATTTATTGATTTATGACAATATACTGTCCATAAAAGTACAATAACACTGTACTGTGCGAATAGACCTTTATCATCGACAAACACTTCTGTGCCACCCAGCACAACCCGAGGTGAAATATTAATCTAATGGAGTAGGGTTGAGCAAAGGATAAGACAATGTAAATAAAACTATATAACACAATTTATTGATTCAAAAACAGTAATTTAACCATCAACACTGAATGTCTCATCTGCTCTAGGACGTTTGATATGATGACGGAATCGGCGTACAAACTGCACACGTACGGCGTCTAAGAGACGCGCGTTACTCGAAAAACACCATCCCCGGATCGAAAATCGCGAAACGGGGCGACGAAAACGTAAAAAGGCAAAACGAAATCGCCGAGAACGTCGGTCGCCGTCAACGCGATAGCGACTCGAAAAAAACAAATACGTAAAAAACGGGCGCGCTACCGGCAGTAAAACGACACGGCGGACGCGATTAACACGACCGCGAGGTCGAAAAACGCCGTTAAATCCGCGTAAAAGGGCTTCAAAAGTCGAAAAGCGTTGAAAAATTTCGAAAAAACGATATATACAGTAATAATAAAACGAAGAAGCCGAAACGGTGTGATAACGACGAAAGGCGATAACGGGTCGGGAAAAGAATTCTAATTTTTCGATTGGCCAGTACACTATAATACACACAGCGCAGCGATCGGCGGTCCGCGTCAACATTTATATTTTATATAATAAGACTAGCGGCCCGTGAAACTCGCTTCTGGTGAAACTCGGTGTAAGTGAAAACCCTAGGACGGATGGAAGAGCTGAAAGCAGAAAGTTTTTAAAAAAGGAAGATTTGGTGGTACTGCAAGGTCTTCTATCGGGATGATAAGGTGGGTGTTGTCGAGAATTGATAAGACGTTCGATTGTTGTTTGGCGGTCTTCTTTCGAAAGTGAAAAATTTTTGAAAGCTGAGACGTAGACTTTTGAGTGTCTAGCTATCAGCCCTCAACCGGTATAAATAGATACCTGGCTGGGGAATCTGCTACGGCGGATTGTCTAACCTCCTGCCATAGAAAGTAGGAAAAAATGTTCAAGTCGAATGTTGTCGTTTGAGCGTTGAATAATCAGTAATCACTTGTGAAAATAAATTCAATGCAACTATACCTACCAGGTAGGCAATCCGACTGCGTCGGATCGCAGACAATGTCGGCACATGGATCAAATATTATATGAATTGACTATTGAGCGTACAACGCATGCACTATGACAATTGTATTATTAATTAATCATTAATTCACAGTAACACAAACTGTTTATATGGGAGAAGTCTTATCCATTAATTTATTGTATTGGTATGTATATAAAATAAAGGTTTTATAAGCAATGTTATTGACTTTTTAATCATTAAGCGGATGCTGTTTTGTTCGTAAAATATTTTAAGTCAAAGCTAGTTTTTGAATAATAAATACTTTATCAGTTATCTATGATAAAAATCAGTTTACACGCAAATAAACCTACCAGGTAGGCAATCCGACTTCGTCGGATCGCGGACTTTGTGGGCGGAATTGGTGAAATAATAAGAACTTTTCATTAACTCTCATTTCGAAATATGTTATGTGCAAATATATTTTATACATTTTGTCATGTTCCCTCGGAAGTCGATAGTCGGATGTTGAAATGCTCGTATAAAAGTCAGAGGTAAATCGCGTGTTGAATTTTAGTAATCAGCAATCAATGGGAAAAATCAATTATGATACACAACTAAAGTAATCAAGTAACCAATCCGATTGCATCGAATCGCGGACAATGTGGGCGCATAAGTAAAATTGTATTGAATTGTATACCAATTACGTATTGAATATACAATATTAACAACATTCGTAACACGGGAGTTACAATTTGTAATTTATTCTATTAATTTACAGAAAAAGTAACTGTAAACACGGAAGTAAATTTAATCGTGTATTCATTAAATACATTATTCAAAATAAATATTAAACAAAATATTTAAAGAAAAAAAATGCAAAAAATCAGGGCGGCCATATTACGGTATGCGCCGCCGCTAATGTTGCCCGGTACGGGATTCGATCTTGCTATACCTGCCTATCCTATTCATGGGGACCTAACGCCTAAACCTATCGACTACAGTTCGAGTTGGAGATAACTGTCAAATCTTGAGCATTTAAGCAGTTTCCGAATCGCGACGAATTTCCTATCCAGCACTGTTTTTCCTATTCAATTAATATATTTCGTATGTCATTAACTCATGATAGTTGGATATTCTTATTAATTGTCTTTTACATGCATTTGCGTACAATATCTTTTGACATATTGTGATTTTTTACGTGTATTACATTCATTTGTAATATTAATTTAATCATATAATAGTAAAGAATACAGTTTTTAGATTAACGAAATTTATTCAAAAATTTAAATCCTCTAAAACTATACTTAAATAATCTACATTATTTATATAAATACTTCAGGCAATACATTAAAGTCAAACCCAAACATATTTATTGTTATTACTAATATTATTTATCAAACATTTTTATTCTAATTTGATGTCATCGTTACCGATTACTACTATTATAATATACTAACTACAGCATAGGTATTGTATGCATAAACATAATATCAGTCGAACGGCAAAATGTAAATTGTACATAATATGCAATAAGTAACAATAGTTTGCTTGGTTGTGTGTGGTGACATATTTAATATATTTATCATACTATAGTGTAGGTATACACTAATTTAATGTACCTATAAATTCTTATAGGAATCTGATCACTATAATTCCATATTATATACAAAATGCATGTTACAAATGCAATTTATATAACTACTTTTGTTCTTTTCTAGGCCAATGACCTATGTTGTCGAGGCCTTTATTTAAAAATAAAAATAAAATGCAATTTAAAATATTTCTATAGGTATAATTACCATTTATATTTGGATAGTTATATTATTTATATATATATTATTTTTCTTTGTATTTTTTTTATACATATTTTTGTTACATGTACCTATTGTGTTAGATATTATGTAAATAAAAAAATATAATTGAGGTATTCAATGTTTTAAATTGTATAAAATTATGAACTAATGATCAATACAATATTTTTAAAAGCCTTTAAAGTATAGTCAAACTTATTTTTTGTCATGTATTACTATTAATATAATAAATTTATAAATTGTTTATATTCTAATTAAATATGCATATAATAAATGAATAATACTTACAAAAGACACAATAACAACATTCTTAACAAAATATTAATGTTTGCAATTTATTAATTTTGTTCTCGATTCAAAAATACAATTTATGTATAAGCACATCAATATTTAATTATCTGTTTTTGATTTATTAGGTAGATAACAAATTCATTAAATTTAACTAAATATAAATTATTTTAAAAAATTCAATATTTTATAGATTGTAAATACCTATACTCAATTGTATAATTTAAAATATTTACAATAAGACTATAGAACTATTTAATTACCTTTCGTCTGAAATTAAATAGTAGCTATTAAATTAAATTAAATAATTTAAAATACTAATGGTTGCTATTACTAATCAATTCTTTTGAAATTACCAAATGTTTGATATTGCATAAATTATATCATATAAATAACAATATGTAATGGAGATATTCAATGTTTTAAACTGTTTTGAATCATGAATCAATGATCAATATAGTACTTTTAAAAGTTGAGCATTTAAAGTATAGTGTCAAACTCAAACTTATTTTTTGTAATTAATTACTATTAAATGTTGTTGAAAATTGTAAATGGTTAGCATAAGATATAATAACAACATTCTTAACAAAATTTTAATGTATTCAATTTATATATTGTGTTCTTGATTCAATAAATAAAATGTATTTAATACCTACACATCAATTATTATTTGTTTTTTTTTTATTAGGTAGAAAACAATTATACAATTAAAGTAAAATTTATAAAATTTATTTTTATAAGCTAAATATTGCATAGATTGCAAATATACTCAATTGTATAATTTAAATTATTTATAAAACTATTTAATTACTTTTCATCTGAAACTTACATGATGGCTATTAAATTAAATGAAATAATTAAAAATACTTATGGTTGCAAATTAATTCTTTTGAACTTACAAAATGTTTCATATTGCTTAAATGATAACATACAATACATTATAATGATGTCGATAGTTTAATATTTTATATTTAATTAACAAAATTTATTTTTAAATGTGTGTAAAAACACGTAGTACTATTATAATTTATCAATGCATTTATGTGTAGCATAAAATTACTTAATTACATAATACTATATAATATGTAGAGTTGAACAACAATAATTTAAGTATCATATGTAGATTACTTTATTTATTATTCAGCTTGTAAGAATCACACGATACGTAGTTAATCAACTACTCTAATTCAACAACTCACTTATGAATTATTAACATTTTCCGTATGTTTTTAATGTATTTATGCTGTTAATATGTATACATCTGAGCAAAAGTAACTATTCAACCATGGTGTAGCTTCAATACACTCTGTTGGAGTACATGCTGACAGTGCTTTGCGAATGAACCTGCATCGTTGACAAACACTTCTGTACAACAAAGTACTACTCGAGGTAAAACATTAGTCTAATGGTGTTAGGGTTGAGTTAGAAAGGATAAGGCTATGTAAATAAAATGATAAAATGCGATTTATTGAATCAAAAACATTAATTAAATATATTGTGTAGTACCTATAACTTATAAGAGTAAATCAACACTGTGCGAACAAACGAACGTCAATGCTCCGCAACATTTGACTGTACACCTTTACCACATATGATAATAGATACTATGTAGTATACACACATATACTATGTAGTATACACACATTTGATATTTAAAGAAATACACCCAGTCACGATGTTTGATATCAATAAAAATAATCTTCAGTACTGATTCAGCACTGTCGACGGTCTGGAACTAAAGTGTACGAAGGGCACGAAAACGACTTGTATTCGACACGAATCGACGAACAGAAAGCCTACAACACGTACAGAAATATAACACACATAAAATCGTGCAATTTAATCGAAATCATTAAAATAATACCGAGTAGGTTAAACCGTACATAGGTACCTCATACGTCGTTCGGCAATTCTAATCGTTACGTCCAATCACCGTTACAGATTTCACGTACAATCGGTAAACGTTCGGCGTTCAAAGGACACGGGCTCTGCGAAAAACCATATCATAATGTCGAAAGCGTGAAAAGAACGACGAAAACTGAAAAAGTCGAAATTAAATCGGCGAGAACGTCGGTCGGCGGCCGTCTCGGTTAACACGACGGCGAACGCAAAAAAACAAACACGTAGAAAACGGGTACTCTACCAGGCGTGAAAAAACACGGAGTACTCGAAAAACACGACGGCGAAGACATAAAATGTCAAAAAAATTACAAAAAAGGGGTACAAATGTCGAAAAGTTGTAGAAATTTTCGAAAAATCATAATTATACAGTAATAACAAAACATCGACTCGAGGTAGCGCGATAAAGTAAAACAGTGATAAGGGGTCGGAAAAAATCGAATTTTTTGATTGGCGTTCCTTATTTGCTGCGTCGCACCTGGCGGTCTAGAGACGAACTCCTTCACGTTTTATACTATAAGACTAGCGGCTGGTGTGCCTCGATTCCAGACTTGTAGAAGCCGCCTCCGGCGCCTTCGAGGGGGTCGAGTGAAAATCGTTTAAAGGGAAATTCGGTTGGAAATGGTAATCGGGTGTCTAGAAATCGGTCACTAAAATTTTGCATTGTCGCTTGCCCGGTGCTTGCTTGTTTGAATTCAAAAAGAATAAATGTGTACCGAAAATGGTAATTGAGTGTCTAGCTATTAATCATCATTTGGTGTAATATCGCTTCCCGTCGCCTGCCCTGTTCTTTTTTGTATGTTAAAAAAATAAATAACATATCAGAAATTGTAATTGAGCGTCTAGCTATCAGTCCTTAACCGGTGCAAATTGATATCTGGCTAAGCAATTTATATTTAGATATATATCGTTCCGTTTGCCCGGTGCTTTTTTGTATGAGAATAAAATAATAAATAAAATAATGGTAATTGAGTGTCTAGCAATTAGTCATCAACCAGTGAAAACTGATACTTGTGCTGGGCAATCCGCCTACGGCGGATTGTTATACCTCCTGACGTCGAAAGTCTGCTGTTGAATTATAGGGGAAAAAGTGTAAGTGTAACGAAGTGTTAACGTCCTATCTTTAAGGAAAATCGATTTATATACAACTAAATCGCTTAAGTAGGCAATCCGACTGCGTCGGATCGCGGACGGTGTAAGTATTGTGAGTAATAAGTTAAAAAATCTACAATTCATTTATTAAATCATGTTGTAAAAGTGTTACATTTTTTTTATCTTGAAACTTGAGAAAGTTATGATAGTAATTTTGCATAAAACCCTGATAAATCTTGGATTAATTAAGCACAGGTTTTGATTGATTTAACATATATAAGAATAATAATATGGAATAATAATTAGAAAAACAAAGGGAAAAAAATAAAAAAAAATGCAAAAATAGTACACAGTGTTAATCAAAGCGCCGCCGGAATATCAACCGGTGCGGGATTCGATCTTGTTACCCGTGCCTAAATCCTATCCTAATCTTACGCCTAATCCTATCGACTACGGTTCGAATTGTGTATTGGTGGCAAATCTCGAGCACTTAAACAGTTTCCGGCCCGCCACGATTTTTTTGTTATACACTGCTTTATTCATGCGATTCGTATAATTCGAGTGTTATGAGACTTGAATACCTTTATTTATAGTCTTTTTGATGTATTAATTTACAATATCTGTTTACACTGTGTTTTTTTATTATGTATTATGAGCATAATGTGTTTAATAATCTATACACCATTTTATATAATATTCATAATTTATCAAAAAAATTAAATACTAATGCTCATACATGATGATCTACATCATTTCTCAATCATTGAGGTCATAATTCATATCTAACTCGAGCTTACTGATGATTAATAATTTAATTATCATTATTGTTCATTTAATAATTTATTTATTACATTTGAGCAAATTTAACATAAACGTAATACCTAATAAATACTTTTGTCCTTACATGATCGATAATATTGTAAATAATAAATAAAAAACATTTAAATATAATTATCAAAGGAAATGTATATTTAACATTAAATTTGCAATAAATTGAGTGTTTGGTTCAAAAACTAAAATCAAAATATATATATTGAAATATTGTAGTAAGTAACTATACATTAATATACTATATTTTATTAATTGAGCAATAGGTAACTATTACACAATTAAAGCATAATTAATTTGTGTAATATAAACCTTACCGAAATAAAAAATAATTATTTTAAGCAATAATAGATATAAATTTTGAAATATTCTTTGAGTGGTGTATACAGTATATGAATTTAACAGATTTGTTCAAAATGTAGCTCAAATGTTGCAAGAAAAAATATACCAACCATGACAGCAAAATCTATGTTAAATAACATTTTCATTATTGGTGTGCTAAAACATTTAATGTTGTAAGTTTTCATTTTAACGTATTGTTTTACAAAATAATATATATAGATATATAATTAATTATTCTCAAAAGTTTTAAATCTATAGACACAAACAAATAATATAATATAATAAAAACAATTGAGGCCATAAATTAAAACATTATTATTTAATCATATTTCACCTACTCAGTGTAGCTATAATAACTACTATTACAAAAAGCATTTTAACACTGATCAGATAGGTACAAAATTGTATATTTTACATTTAAAATATATTATGCTTTGATCCAAAAAGAAAATTAATACATAAATATTAAAATATTGTAGCAAAATAACTATACACAAATACCTATTGTTTTTTTTTTTTAGTTAAGTAACGGGTAAATATTATACAATAGGAGCATAAGTAATTAATCTGTATAATGTATAAATCTTACCACAGAAGAATGTTTTTATTTAAGGTGTTTGTCTGCAATAATTATATAGATTAAAATATATTATGAGTGCAACATACAATACTTGAATTTATCTGCTCACATGATGTCAAACGTTGCTTTCTAGTCAGTTTTTACTACAAAAATATACTAACTTTGCCAGCAAAATCTCATGTTTAATACAAATTACATAATATGGTGCTTATTAAAACATTAAAAACATAATGTTGTTACCATACACACTATCAATAAAGTTATAATATTGCACAGGTTTTGTTTGATTTAATATAAATTATAAAAATCCAACTACAGAATACACTTTGACACTTTGTATGTTTCTCAAAGTAATGTACAATTGAACGTCAGTAATAAATATTAAATGTTATTAACTCAACAATTCACCTATAAGCTTATTATACGTAATATTATAATACACAATCGAGATCGTAAATACAATACCTACTGTGCGACACAAACGTCGTCGGTGAATACTTTTATGCCAGAGAGCATGACCAATGGTCTAAGATGTGTCTAAAGGTCGAGCTACCGAGAACAACAGAACAATATAAATATGATGATATAATGCAGTTTATTGAATCAACAAAAAGTAGTGTACATCGGTAAATGAAAACTGTGCGTCGAAACAGACATCACCGCTCTCCGAAAACCTGCAACACGTTTAAAAACTACTATGAGTACATTAATGCAAAGAAATAATGACATACGTACCATATTTCGGCGACGAAGACGGTAGAAAACGATGTGGCAGACGATAAAAGTAACGAATAGGCCTAGAACACGTAATAATAATATAATAATACTATATAATATATAATACCTATATATAATAGTACAGAGCAAAAAGTACGGATTACATACCTCGTAAGTCGGTCAGCGTCTGCGATCCAAAACACACGACCCGAATTTGTGTAATGCTTTCGAAAGGTGCACTACGAATACGGACAGAACGGTCTTAAAACACGAAACGGTCTGCGGAAAAAAAAAACTGAAAAAAACGTCGTTCTACGGCCGTAATTGTTACCGCGTTGGCGATCGACATGAACGCGATCGTCGGAGAACAAACCGCATACGTACGGCTTGAAAAAGTCGTGCACTACACGAATACGTACAGAACGGACTCGAAAAACGAAGGAAAAGTAGGTATTGAAATATGGTGAAAAACTGAAAATTTTCGAAATAATAAATAATAACTAATAATAATTGATAACGACCGCGGTGATAACGAAACGGTGGTGCGGAACACCGATCGCCGGGCGGGACGTATGAAAAAAAATTTAATTTTCTGATTGGCAAACCACCATTTTACGCGTCGCCCCTGGCGGACGATGGCCGTACTCCTTACCGTTTTATAATATAAGACTAGCGGCCCGTGAAACTCGCTTTGGGTGAAACTCGGTGTAAGCGAAAACCGTTGGACGGATGGAAGAGCTTGAAAGCAGAAAGTTTTAAAAAAATGAAGATTTGGTGGTACTGCGAGTCTTCTATCGGTATGATAAGGCGGATGTTGTCGAGAATTGATAAGACGTTCGATTGTTTGGCGGTCTTCTTTCGAAAATGAAAAACGTTTGAAAGCTGAGACGTAGACTTTTGAGTGTCTAGCTATCAGCCTTCAACCGGTGTAAATAGATACATGGCTGGGGAATCCGCCTACGGCGGATTGTCCAACGTTCAGGCGTCGAAAGTAGGAAAAAATGTTTAAGTCGAATGTTGTGGTTTGAGCGTCGGATCACGAAATATTTCGACGCAATAACTGAAATAAAAATTTTGTATGAACTCAATTTACAAAAAGCTTTAAAGGAAACTAAACCAGCTAGGTAGGCAATCCGACTGCGTCGGATCGCAGACAATGTCGGCGCAGGGATCAAATATTAAATCAATTGACTTTTGAGTGTACAACGCATGCACTATGACAATGGTATTATTAATTAATCAGTTATTCACAGCAAAACAAATTGTTTATATGGAAGTAAATCTTATCCATTAATTAATTGTATTTGTATGTATTTAAAATAAAAAAATTATGCAATGTAAAAGTTTTTTAAAGCAATGTTATTGCCTTTTAATCGTTAGGCGGATGCTGTTTTGTTGGTAAAATATTTTAAGTCAAAGTTAGTTTTTGAATGTTAAATACTTTATCAGTTATCTATGGTAAAAATCAGTTTACACGTAAATAAACCTACCAGGTAGGCAATCCGACTTCGTCGGATCGCGGACTTTGTGGGCGGAATTGGTGAAATAATAAGAACTTTTCATTAATTCTCATTTCGAAATATGTTATGTACAAATATATTTTATACATTTTGTCATGTTCCCTCGGAAGACGATAGTCGGGTGTTGATATGCTCGTAAAAAAGTCAGAGGTAAATCGTGTGTTGAATTTTGGTAGTCAGCAATCAACGGGGAAAATCAATTATGATACACAACTAAAGTAATCAAGTAAGCAATCCGATTGCGTCAAATCGCGGAGAATGTGGGCGGATAGTTGAAATTGTATTGAATTGTATTTTATGTATTGAATATGACACGGTACGCTACGGTCGCCAGTACAAAGTACAGGCACCGCAACGACCAGTCTGCACCTTATCAACCACCACTACGGGCAAAGCCGGTCCGACATAGTCAACTCTCCCACCTCGCCGCAAAGGCGTAGGGCGGGACGGGAAGACAGGTCGCCCCGGACGAGTACCGGCCGCCCGGTATCTCTCTCTTTCGCCGAAACCGTCATACCGACAACTACGCCGTATTTTTCGATTTTGCCAGATTGTTATTACTATTCACAATTATTGTGAGCGTCACGTAACTTTTTTTATTTGGTCTCTTTTTTTTGTCTGTAAAATAAAAGAACGGCCCGCACTAACGCGTCCGAGTGTATACTATACACATTTTTGTCTCCGTACATTGGTTTGTTTTTTTTTTTGTTTATTGTGATCGCTATTGGTTCAATTGCCGTGTGGCATCACGACTCACCACGTGCCAAACAGTGTTTTTTTTTTTTTTTTTTTTTTTTTTTAATATAATAAAAGCCAACTACACCTCGAACTTGTGTATTATTATTTCGGTTCTTGTCTACGCGTACGGTACCGTCGACATTGAACTAAATACGAGCGGTGCACCGCGAAACAACCACTCCTTTCATTGCCGGCACCGTCTCAAATTGGCTCCCCGCAGAGGAATCACCACCTCAAGTCATCGTAAAGGTAAGAGTTTTATTCACGCTGACATATACCTCGGAAAAGTGCTTCTTATTTTAGTATTAAGTTATTTTAGCCAGGTCTGTGTTTTCCGGTTAGCTAGGATTCCCAAGTTTGAATTACGTAAGAAGTATTCTGGTACGTAAGGGGAATTCCGTCGCGACCGTGAATAACCGTGAAACGGCTGTGGGAAGTAGATATAATAGTATAGAATTATAACGTTATATAACACCACCCCGCCGAACACTTGCCTTTTCGTCCCGTGACACTACCGCAGATAACAGCACAGCGTACGGGTAAGAATACTCAAACCGGTATCGCTGTCGTCGTCGTAAGCCGTCGCCGCGCGCCGCTATCACCAGCCGCCGCCGCACACCACCGTTGTCAACCGCCGCCGCGCGCCGCCGTTCTTGCTTGAGCAGCCGCCGTGTGCCGCCGAGACAAACAGGTTTCACCGCCGCCGCCGAGTACATTGACCTAATTACGTTATATTTGGACCGTACCGGCGACGCCGCAATCAGCTACACAGCTGATTATCATTTGCGCGAGAGTAATCAAAATAGCGTTTGAAAACATCGCGCAAATTACGTCTTTTAAAAAAAAAAAAAGATTTTCATTTTTTTTGTTTTTTTTCTTCCGTCTTCACGCTCTCTCTCTTCCCTAATACTCACGCCTAATAATATTTCTCGGAAAATCCGTCCCGTATAACAAACACAGGCTACCGTCTACGCAATAGTTTAACGTCCACATTTGTAAATCTACTCAAAAGAAATACAACATGTCCGGTAAATCGTTACAACAATTGACGACGGCGGAGCTACGTAGCGAGTGTACGGCCCGCGGAATAAGCATGTCCGGCTCCAAACCGGACATAATTATCAGGCTTGAGGGGCACATTCGGGAAAGAGGACAGGACCCCGCGAACGTCAGGTTCTATCCCGTGCAGCCGTCAATCAATATATTGGCGGACGGCACGGGAGAACAGCCGGACGCTCCGATTACGCTGGTAGATACGAACGTCAGTCAAGTTTTCGAACAGTCGTCCGGGGGTATCTCGACAAGCCCGACAGCAAGTCAGATACCTACAGATAACCTGTCGGAATACTGCGGCTATCAATCGACCATGCGACAGGTTCAGTCCATACAGCCGATAGAGAGCGACATATTTAAAACCGCGGCGGAACAGTTGAAATTGTTGAAACAAACGTTGCCACAAACGAACGACACAAAATCGTTCGAGGCACGTTTACGGGCACTTGAGACAAGCATGACGAATTTCTTTACGGAAACACGTCTAGCAGCAGCTCAACAGCCACACAACAATATAGTCCCGCGGATAAATATTCACCCGTCACCTGCACACGTAACAAATCGCACACATGATAATTACCAGTCGGGTAGGTCGTATGAGTGTAATGACGGCGACGCCCAATATAGCGCTAACCACATTGCCGCCGCGAACAACCGACCGTTCTTCACGCGCGAACCTCATAACGACTATACGGGTCACACAACACACACATCACAATTTACACCATACGATGCACGCACACATGAGCGCTCGGTGTTAATACCATACGAGGACTTGCGTACAGCAAGAGCTTCGTTACCCGAGTTCACCGGAACAAGGGCCGAGGACCCCGTACGGTTTATAGAAAATACCGAGGCGATTTTGGTGCAAGCTCGTATACACCCCGCGGGTTGGTGCAGGGCGGTCGAACCGCAATTAAAAGGAACGGCGAGTACATGGTATAATTCTGTTAAACCACTCGACCTATCCTGGACGGAATTTCGGGACGAGTTTTATGAAAACTTTAATAACGCCGAAATTCAGTCTCGATTGCGCGCCGACATCGTATCGACACGACAAACGCTCAAACAGTCACTTACGGAATTCGTGTTAAATAAAAACCAGCTAGCACGCCGCGTAACCACCGGCCTATCCGAACCGGAATTGGTAGGTATTATCGCCGGGCTAGCACGCGACACGTTCCGTACGCATCTCCGGTTGCACCGACCACAAACGTTCAGCGAGCTACGACGCATCGCAGGCGTTTTGGACCCAGCAACGGACAGCACCAGCCCACCCACACAACGCTGGACACCTAAGCCCAAAAAGGGGCCGGACACCCCACAAACAGCCCCCCCGGTAAAGAAAAAATATTTTGGCAATTCTTTTGATGACCAGCCACCGGGGCCGTGCAAGTTCTGTGGGGAACTCCATTGGCACAGTAGGTGCCCTCACCGACCGTCCAGGCCGGGAAACGGCGGGGGAGTCGACGGGGACTAGTCCCCCCCATCGACTCACCACCACCCCCCCACCCAACAACACAGATTATCGGTAGTACACACGGAAAAAAATTACGCGATACACACGCGCGTAGTACGGCAGTTAGTCACAACTTACAGCCGACTACGAAAATTTTTTCCGTCACCACACCTATAGACACCCGTTCACAGACCCCCAACCTACACCACCCCACCACCGAACATACTCACCTCACCGGTGACACGTATGTTCAACAACAACCGGCTCATGGGGCAGCCGCAGGTGTAGGGACAAAGGCAACAGAGACACGGGTGTTCACCTACACAGGTGACGGGGACGCGAATACACACACCACGCATACCCCCGCATTAGGTCAGTCTGCGCACGTAAAGCCACAGGCGGGCACAGAGGCAGTCGATAGGGACAGTGTGATCATGGCGGTCAACGCTCACGATCAGACAGCTCCTGTTGCGGTTAAGAACCAACTACCCCGCTCGACCAATGGTAATACGACTAATAATGGTACACGAACACGCCCGGACAAAATTCCGACCCCCGCGGTCGAACTCGAATTTCCGTCAGGCTTCGTAACAGCCCTATTAGATTCGCAGGCACATAAATCGTACGTAAACCCGATAATAGCCCGTAAATACGGCAAATCACCCCCCCACGGACCAACAAATAAAGTCCGGATGGCGGACGGTCACACTGCGACAACCAGTGGCACCACCACATTCGAAGCTAGAATAGGAGCACTCGATATACAATTCGAAGCAACTATTCTAGACAACTTGTATTGCGACGCGTTACTAGGACACGACTTCCTTGTCAATAATGAAGTCTCTTGGGATTACGCCGCGTGTACAATACACATGGGTAGGCAACTTCGTACGTCGACATGTTGGAAAGGGAAGTCACAACCACCCACCACTAGTCCCGATTTATCGCAATTAGAGTTTGGTGACGATGCCGAAACTCGCGCGAAACTAACCAAAATATTGAACAAATATGCGGTAGTGTTCAGCGAAAAGGTAGGACGTACCAAATTAATTGAACACGAAATTTTGCTCAAAGACCCATCACCTATCGCGCTAAAGCCATATCCGTACCCACAACAAAAACAAATTGCGATCGACGATATGGTGCGCGATATGGAAACCCAGGGGCTCATAGAACCAAGCACCTCACCGTGGGCCGCACCAGTAGTATTGGCAAAGAAAAAAGACGGAACATTTCGTCTCTGTGTCGACTACAGGCGGCTTAACGACGTAACGGAATCCGACGCGTATCCTATGCCAGATCTTAACAAAATGATTAGGCAAATGCGAGGCGCGAAAATTTTTAGCGTTTTCGACCTGAGGTCGGGGTACTGGCAAGTGCCACTACAGGAAAATGCGCGAAAATACACGGCTTTCCGTACACGTAGAGGTCTATTTCAGTTCAGAGTCCTCCCCTTCGGTCTAAAAAATAGTCCAATGACTTTCGTGAGACTCATGAATGAAGTCATGAGGGGTTAC
Source organism: Schizaphis graminum (assembly GCA_020882235.1). NCBI lineage: Eukaryota > Metazoa > Arthropoda > Insecta > Hemiptera > Aphididae > Schizaphis > Schizaphis graminum. The sequence continues at coordinate 23,965,078 of CM037036.1, forward strand.
CAGGATGATTTCGTACAAGTTTACCTAGACGATATTGTAGTATTTTCAAAGGACGAGTACGAACACCAGGCCCACTTAGATAAAGTTCTCGAGCGTCTCAAGAGATTCGGACTAACGTGCAACACAAAAAAATGTAAAATCGGTCTTCGCGAAATTTCATTTTTAGGGCACATTGTAGACTCGGAGGGCATCACAAAACAACCGGAAAAATTGGTATGCATTGACAATTTTCCGGTTCCAAAAAAGGTTAGAGACGTACGTAAATTTTTGGGCGTGTGCAACTGGTACAGCCAATTCGTTGACAATTACGCGGATACCATAGCACCACTCACAAATTTACTAAAACAGGGGGTACGGTGGAAGTGGACAGATGTAGAACAACGCGCGTTTAAATCAATAAAAAACGCGCTAGTCACATCACCGAAATTGTCGCCACCCGATTACAGCAAACCGTTTTGTCTACAAACCGATGCAAGCGAAATAGGAGCCGGTGCGGTACTTTTCCAACGGGGTGACAGACCGGAGGAAAGACGCATAGTGTCCTACGCAAGCAAAAAGTTTAGCGAAACGCAAACAAGGTACGCCGCGGTCGAACGCGAGTGCCTAGCAGTAATCTGGGCGACAGACAAATTCCGTCCATACCTAGAAACCCGACGTTTCGAACTCCTAACCGACAATTCGGCACTAACGTGGTTATACAGGGCTAAGGACAAAAATTCGAAATTAACACGTTGGTCACTACAACTAGCTAATTTAGATTTTAGTACGGTGCACGTCCCGGGAATACAAAACGAAGCTCCCGATTTGTTATCCCGCGATCCAGCACCAGGTCCAACCGTAGACGAAGACCGACTCGAGGAAAAATTGGTGGGGGCCCCAACAACGCCAACAACCGACATTGACCTCGAGACCGATCGTATTTTCTCTATGGTAAATAACCACGATAGTGACAACACACCCCTCACCGCGACTAAACTCGAAAAGTGGCAGTCGGAAGACACTACAATTCGTGAAATAATCGCCGGTCAACAGTGGGACAACCCAACACGGAACACAAAGAGCGCGAAATCGGGGACCGGGAAATATATTTATTCCGACGGCCTCTTACGCATAACCGTAGGGTCCCAAACACCCGTCGTGATACCGAAAACCAAAATACAACACGTAATTTGGAGGTGTCACGATCACGTCTTGTCCAACCACCCGGGCTGGAAAGAGACGTACCGGGCAGTTCGACAACGGTACTATTGGAAAGGTCAAAAGAATGACGTGAGGTTGTATGTCGGTGCGTGTCACGTATGCGCGTGCACAAAACCACTTAACACACGTTCTGATGACCCAATACAACCTAGAACTCCCCGACAACCATGGGAAGTTATCAGTATCGATCTTATGGGCCCATACCCACGTTCCGGTAAGGGAAAATCGTACATACTGGTAGCAACCGACTGTTTTAGTAGGTGGACCGAGGCTTACCCCCTAGGAACAGCGACCTCTAAAACAATAATAGAAACGTTAGAACGCGAGTTCTTTTCACGTTTCGGGTACCCACGCGTGTGTCTCAGCGATAACGGCCCCCAATTTGTGTCAAACGAAATGTTAAACGCGTTAGACCGATGGGGAGCACAGGGTTGGACAACTCCGATATATCATCCGAGAGCCAACCCAGTCGAACGCCGAAATCAAGATTTAAAAAAAGGTTTGCGCGCACAACTTGTCGACGGCAAACATAAATCTTGGGACACAAAACTACCCGCAATTCTATTTTCGATTCGCAACAGGTGTAACGAACAGACAGGCTACCCACCCGCGGTCCTTGTCCTGGGCAGGGAATGCAGGAGACCCGGCGATTGGGCACTGTCAAAATCAGCACCAGTTAACATCGGAAAATCGAAGGAAGAGAGGGTAGAGCGGGAAAAGCGCATTTTAGGCAAAAAGGTAGGAGTAAAACCGAGCACGAACACCGGCACACCGGTAAGGTTCGGCAAGGGCGATGTAGTCTATTACAAAGCACACCACCTTTCTAAAGCGCACAAAGATTTTCACGCCGGCTTTGCACCAAAATGGTGGGGGCCGGTGACTTTGGCAAAGCAGGTCGGAAAAGGAGTTTTCCTCACTGACCAACAACCGCCCCGCAAAATCCACGTGTCCTGCCTTAAACGCGCACCCACACAAACCATATAAATAATAATAAGAACAAACCATAAACATGTAAATATTATTATTGTTATGCACTAACCATCATTACAGACAACATGGACGCCCGACAACAGCTGGACAAGTGGCAGCAAGTAGCTGACCTCATCCAAAGGCTGGGACTGGTATCCGACAACCAGGAGGGACCACGAACAGCCGCCCAGGTCGCGAGGATGACCACTCGCCAACTGCTCCAGGACCCAGTGCGGGCGGCCATCTACAACCGGGGATGGGAGGATCGGACACTCGACATCCAACGGAGACTACAGCCGCAACGGACAGTAGCAACGATCCACTCTCGTACTCCGTTAGTGTCCCGACCACCCCCCCCACCGGCAACCACTCCTGCCCCCGTAACACCCGTGGAGCCAACAAAGGTACCCGGGTCAACGGGGGTACCTCTGCCAACGACGGTAAAGGGGAAGACGGAGGCACAGCTGGCGCGGAACCGTAAAAAGTTCCAGCAGCTAAAGGAGAAGAGGAAGGCGCGGGAACGTGAGGCAAGCCAACAACATCGGCTCGCCAAACAACCCGCGCCAACCACGGACCCAGAGGCACCCAGCTCACCTCCGTCAACACCAATACCGTCAGTACCGATGGAAGTAGACTTACCGGCGGCCAAGGATGAAAAATCCGAGGAGCCGGAACAGTCTACCAACCAGGTACCGACAGACCAACCTGCGGCCAAGGGCACCACGTCCAAGGGCGATTGGTTGGAGGAGTTCGAGGGGATGCCGGAAATGAAGTACGACAAACCGTTCTTCACTCCGGCAACATCACCCGACCGGTCCTAAAGGGGAGCTAGGGAAGCAAGCCCACCGCAAGCAGACGCAAGCGGTGGTGCAAGTTACACCTACACCACACGGTGCCGTCGTGCCGGTACAAGTACCTGAGCCCTGTGTGGCGGTTTGGAGGGGGAGTATGACACGGTACGCTACGGTCGCCAGTACAAAGTACAGGCACCGCAACGACCAGTCTGCACCTTATCAACCACCACTACGGGCAAAGCCGGTCCGACATAGTCAACTCTCCCACCTCGCCGCAAAGGCGTAGGGCGGGACGGGAAGACAGGTCGCCCCGGACGAGTACCGGCCGCCCGGTATCTCTCTCTTTCGCCGAAACCGTCATACCGACAACTACGCCGTATTTTTCGATTTTGCCAGATTGTTATTACTATTCACAATTATTGTGAGCGTCACGTAACTTTTTTTATTTGGTCTCTTTTTTTTGTCTGTAAAATAAAAGAACGGCCCGCACTAACGCGTCCGAGTGTATACTATACACATTTTTGTCTCCGTACATTGGTTTGTTTTTTTTTTTGTTTATTGTGATCGCTATTGGTTCAATTGCCGTGTGGCATCACGACTCACCACGTGCCAAACAGTGTTTTTTTTTTTTTTTTTTTTTTTTTTTAATATAATAAAAGCCAACTACACCTCGAACTTGTGTATTATTATTTCGGTTCTTGTCTACGCGTACGGTACCGTCGACATTGAACTAAATACGAGCGGTGCACCGCGAAACAACCACTCCTTTCATTGCCGGCACCGTCTCAAATATACAATATTAACAACATTCATAACACGGGAGTTACAATTTGTAATTTATTCTATTAATTTACAGAAAAAGAAACTGTAAATACGGAAGTAAATTTAATCGTGTATTTATTATATACATTATTCATAACAAATGTAAAACAAAATATTTCTGAAAAAATCGAGAAAAAAAATTCAAAAAATCCGGGCGGCTATGTTACGGCATGCGCCGCCGCTAATTCCGCCGGGGCGGGATTCGATCTTGCTATTCCTGCCTATTTTATTTATGGGGACCTAACGCCTAAACCTATCGACTACAGTTTGAGTTGTTAAATTCTGTCAAATCTCGAGCATTAAACCGTTTCCGATCCGCAACGAATTTTGCGTTAACCACTGTTTTTCTTGTGTAATTAATATATTTCGTATGTAATGATAGTTGGATATTTTTATTAATTGTCTTTTACATGCATTTGCGAACAATATATTTTGACATATTGTAATTTTTTACGTGCATTACATTCATTTGTTATATTAATTTAATAATATAATAATATAATTTTTGGATTAACCAAATTTATTCAGAAATTTAAATCCTCTAAAACTATACTTAAATAGTCTACATTATTAATATAAATACTTCAGGCAATACATTAAAGTCAAATTCAAACTTATTTATTGTTATTATTAATATTATTTATCAAACATTTTTATTCTAATTTGATGTCATCGTGACTGATTACTACTACTATTATAGCATATTACCTACTGCATATTGTATGCATAAACATAATAACAAAGTCGAATGGCAAAATGTAAATTGTACATAACATGCAATATATGTATAGCAATACACAACACCTTGGTTGTGTGTGATGACATATTTAATATATTTATCATACTATAGTGTATTCACTAATTTAATGTACCTCAATTCTTATAGGAACCTGATCACTATAATTCCATATTATATACAAAATGCATGTTACAAATGAAATTTATGTAACTACTTTTGTTCTTTTCTAGGCCAATGACCTATGTGGTCGAAGTGTTTATTTATAAATAAAAAAAAAATGCAATTTAAAATATTGCTATAGGTATAATTACCATTTATATTTGTATAGTTATATTATTTATATTTATTATTTTTCATTGTATTTTTTTTATACATATTTTTATTATAAATACATGTATCGTGTTAGATATTATGTAAATAAAAAAATATAATTGAGGTAAGTATTCAATGTTTTAAATTGTATAAAATTATGAATTAATGATCAATATAATATTTTTAAAAGCCTTTAAAGTATAGTAAAACTTATTTTTTGTCATGTACCTATTACTATTAATATAATAAATTTATAAATTGTTTATATTCTAATTAAATATGGATATAATAAATGAATAATACTTAAAAAAGACATGATAACAACATTCTTAAAAAACTATTAATGTTTGCAATTTATTAATTGTGTTCTCGATTCAAAAATAAAATTTTTATATAAACACATCAATATTTAATTATCTGTTTTTGATTTATTAGGTAGATAACAATTATACAATAAAAGTTAAATTCATTAAATTTAACTAAATATAAATTATTTTAAAAAATTAAATATTTTATAGATTGTTAATACCTATACTCAATTGTATAATTTAAATTATTTACAATCAAACTATAGAACTATTTAATTACCTTTTGTCTGAAACTTACATGATAGCTATAAAATTAAATTAAAATAATTTAAAATACTTATGGTTGCTAATTAATACTTTTGAACTTACCAAATGTTATATAATATATTGCTTAAATTATATTATCATATAAATAAAAACCTCAAATTGAATGTTTTAAATCGTATAAAATCATGAATCAATGATCAAAATAATACTTTTAAAAGTTGAACCTCTAAAGTAAAGTCAAACTCAAACTTTTTTTTTGTAATTAATTACTATTAAAATAATTTATAAACTATTTATATTATAATTAAATATGCAAATAATAAATGAATAATACTGTTAAATGTCGTTGAACATTGTAAATGGTTTGAATAAGGTATAATAACAACATTCTTAATACAATTTTAACGTTTTAAATTTATATATCGTGTTCTCGATTCAAAATAAAATAATACCTACACATAAATAATTATCTGTTTTTGTTTTATTAGGTAGAAAACAATTCTACAATAAAAGTAAAATTTATAAAATGTATTTTAATAAGCTAAATATTGTATAGATTGCAAAATTGCAAATATACTCAATTGTATAATTTAAAATATTTATAAATCTATTTATTTACCTTTCGTCTGAAACTTACACGATGGCTATTAAATAAAATAAAATAATTTAAAATACTTATGGTTGCAAATTAATTCATTTGAACTTACCAAATGTTTCATATTGCTTAAATGATATCATACAATACATTATAACAATGTCAATAGTTTAATATTTTATATTTAATTAATAAAATTTATTTTTAGATGTATGCAAAAACACGTAGTACCTACTATTATAATTTAAGAATACGTTTATGTGTAGCATAAAATTACTTAATTACATAATACTATATAATATGTAGAGTTGAACAACAATAATTTAAGTATCATATGTAGATTACTTTATTTATTATTTAGCTTGTAAGAATCACACGATACATAGTTAATCAACTACTCTAATTCAACGACTCACTTATGAACTATTAAAATTGTCCGTATGTTTTTAATGTGTTTATGTTGGTAATATATATAACACTTGGGTAAAAGTGAATATTTACTTATATCAAAAACATAGTGTAGCTTCAATACACTCTGTTGGAGTACATGCTGACAGTGCTTTGCAAATGAACCTGCATCGTCGACAAACAGTTCTGTGCAACAAAGCACTACTCGAGGTAAAACATTAGTCTAATGGTGTTAGGGTTGAGTTACAAAGGAAAAGACAATGTAAATAAAATGATAAAATGCGATTTATTGAATCCAAAACAGTAATTTAACTATATTATGTTAGTATATGAGTAAATCAACACTGTGCGAACAAACGAACATCAATGGTCCGCGACGATTGACCATACACCTGCAACACATATAGTAATAGATACTAATGCAGTACTCACACATTTGATATTTAAAGAAATACCTACACACCGTCAGGACGTTTAATATCCAAAAAGTAATAAGCAGTGCTAATTCAAATAATTAAAATAATACCGAGTAGGTAGGACGTACATATACCTGGGTGTATATACCTCATACGTCGTTTGGCGATTTTAATTGTTCCGTCCAATCACACTAACAGATTTCACATTTTCACGTACAAACGGGGCAAACGTACGGCGTTTAACGAACGCGGGGTACGCGAAAAATCATACCATAATGTCGAAGAAAAGCGTGAAAAGAACGACGAAAACTGAAAAAGTCGAAATTAAATCGGGGAGAACGTCGGTCGGCGGCTGTCTCTGTTAACGCGACGCGAACGCAGCGAAACAAACACGTAGAAAACGGGCACTGTACTGGGCGTAAAAAAACACGGAGTACTCGAAAAACACGACGGCGGGGCCGTAAAACTACAAAAATATTACAAAAAAGTGGTTCAAATGTCAAAAAGTTTTCGAAAACCGATATATACAGCAATAACAAAACGTCGACTTCGAAATAGCGCGATAAAGTAAAACGGTGATAACGGGTCGGGAAAAAAATCTAATTTTCTGATTGGCGTTCCTTATTTGCTGCGTCGACGACTGGCGGACAAAAGGAAAAGTCTTCACGTTTTATACTATTAGACTAGCGGCCCGTGAAACTCGCTTTGGGTGAAACTCGGTGTAAGTGAAAACCCTAGGACGGATGGAAGAGCTTGAAAGCAGAAAGTTTTTAAAAAAGGAAGATTTGGTGGTACTGCGAGTCTTCTATCGGGATGATAAGGCGGGTGTTGTCGAGAATTGATAAGACGTTCGCTTGTTTGGCGGTCTTCTTTCGAAAGTGAAAAATTTTTGTAAGCTGAGACGTAGAATTTTGAGTGTCTAGCTATCAGCCCTCAACCGGTATAAATAGATTCCTGGTTGGGGAATGCACCTACGGCGGATTGTCTAACCTCCTGCCTTCAAAAGTAGGAAAAAATGTTTAAGTCGAATGTTGTCGTTTGAGCGTTGAATAATCGGTAATCACTCGTGAAAATAAATTCAATGCAACTATAACTACCAGGTAGGCAATCCGACTACGTCGGATCGCAGACTATGTCGGCACATGGATCAAATATTAAATCAATTGACTATTGAGTGTACAACGCATGCACTATGACAATGATATTATTAATTAATCAGTAATTCACAGTAAAGCAAACTGTTTATATGGAAGTAAATCTTATCCATTAATTAATTGTATTTGTATGTATTTAAAATAAAAAAATTATGCAATGTAAAAGTTTTTTAAAGCAATGTTATTGCCTTTTAATCGTTAGGCGGATGCTGTTTTGTTGGTAAAATATTTTAAGTCAAAGTTAGTTTTTGAATGTTAAATACTTTATCAGTTATCTATGGTAAAAATCAGTTTACACGTAAATAAACCTACCAGGTAGGCAATCCGACTTCGTCGGATCGCGGACTTTGTAGGCGGAATTGGTGAAATAATAAGAACTTTTCATTAATTCTCATTTCGAAATATGTTATGTACAAATATATTTTATACATTTTGTCATGTTCCCTCGGAAGTCGATAGTCGGGTGTTGATATGCTCGTAAAAAAGTCAGAGGTAAATCGTGTGTTGAATTTTGGTAGTCAGCAATCAACGGGGAAAATCAATTATGATACACAACTAAAGTAATCAAGTAAGCAATCCGATTGCGTCAAATCGCGGAAAATGTGGGCGGATAGTTGAAATTGTATTGAATTGTATTTTATGTATTGAATATACAATATTAACAACATTCATAACACGGGAGTTACAATTTGTAATTTATTCTATTAATTTACAGAAAAAGAAACTGTAAATACGGAAGTAAATTTAATCGTGTATTTATTATATACATTATTCATAACAAATGTAAAACAAAATATTTCTGAAAAATCGAGAAAAAAAATGCAAAAAATCCGGGCGGCCATGTTACGGCATGCGCCGCCGCTAATTCCGCCGGGGCGGGATTCGATCTTGCTATTCCTGCCTATTTTATTTATGGGGATCTAACGCCTAAACCTATCGACTACAGTTTGAGTTGTTAAATTCTGTCAAATCTCGAGCATTAAACCGTTTCCGATCCGCAACGAATTTTGCGTTAACCACTGTTTTTCTTGTGTAATTAATATATTTCGTATGTAATGAGAGTTGGATATTTTTATTAATTGTCTTTTACATGCATTTGCGAACAATATATTTTGACATATTGTAATTTTTTACGTGCATTACATTCATTTGTAATATTAATTTAATAATATAATAATATAATTTTTGGATTAACCAAATTTATTCAGAAATTTAAATCCTCTAAAACTATACTTAAATAGTCTACATTATTAATATAAATACTTCAGGCAATACATTAAAGTCAAATTCAAACTTATTTATTGTTATTATTAATATTATTTATCAAACATTTTTATTCTAATTTGATGTCATCGTGACTGATTACTACTACTATTATAGCATATTACCTACTGCATATTGTATGCATAAACATAATAACAAAGTCGAATGGCAAAATGTAAATTGTACATAACATGCAATATATGTATAGCAATACACAACACCTTGGTTGTGTGTGATGACATATTTAATATATTTATCATACTATAGTGTATTCACTAATTTAATGTACCTCAATTCTTATAGGAACCTGATCACTATAATTCCATATTATATACAAAATGCATGTTACAAATGAAATTTATGTAACTACTTTTGTTCTTTTCTAGGCCAATGACCTATGTGGTCGAAGTGTTTATTTATAAATAAAAAAAAAATGCAATTTAAAATATTGCTATAGGTATAATTACCATTTATATTTGTATAGTTATATTATTTATATTTATTATTTTTCATTGTATTTTTTTTATACATATTTTTATTATAAATACATGTATCGTGTTAGATATTATGTAAATAAAAAAATATAATTGAGGTAAGTATTCAATGTTTTAAATTGTATAAAATTATGAATTAATGATCAATATAATATTTTTAAAAGCCTTTTAAGTATAGTAAAACTTATTTTTTGTCATGTACCTATTACTATTAATATAATAAATTTATAAATTGTTTATATTCTAATTAAATATGGATATAATAAATGAATAATACTTAAAAAAGACATGATAACAACATTCTTAAAAAACTATTAATGTTTGCAATTTATTAATTGTGTTCTCGATTCAAAAATAAAATTTTTATATAAACACATCAATATTTAATTATCTGTTTTTGATTTATTAGGTAGATAAGAATTATACAATAATAGAAAAATTCATTAAATTTAACTAAAGATAAATTATTTTAAAAAATTAAATATTTTATAGATTGTAAATACCTATACTCAATTGTATAATTTAAAATATTTACTATCAGACTATAGAACTATTTAATTACCTTTCGTCTGTAACTTAAATGGTAGCTATTAAATTAAATTAAAAAATTTTAAATACTTATGGTTGCTAATCAATTCTTTTGAACTTACCAAATGTTTGATATTGCATAAATTATATCATATAAATAAAAAAATTTAATGGAGGTATTCAATGTTTTAAACCCTATAAAATCATGAATCAATGATCAATATGATACTTTTAAAAGTTGAGCCTTTAAAGTATTGTCAAACACAAACTTATTTTTAGTAATTAATTATTATTAAAATAATTTATAAACTATTTATATTCTAATTAAATATGCACAAAATAAATGAATAATACTATTAAATGTCGTTGAACATTGTAAATGGTTAGTATAAGATATAAAAACAACATTCTTAACAAAATTTTAACGTTTTCAATTTATATATTGTGTTCTCGATTCAAAAAATAAAACGTATATAATACCTACACATAAATAATTATCAGTTTTTGTTTTATTAGGTAGATAACAATTATACAATAAAAGTAAAATTTATAAAATTTATTTTGATAAGCTAAATATTGTATAGATTGCAAATATACTCAATTGTATAATTTTAAATATTTATAAAACTATTTAATTACTTTTCGTCTGAAACTTATGATGGCTATTCAATTAAAAAATACTTATGGTTGCTAAATAATTCTTTTGAACTTACCAAATGCTTCATATTGCTTAAATGATATCATACAATACATTATAACGATGTCGATAGTTTAATATTTTATATTTAATTAATAAAATTTATTTTAAGATATATGCAAAAACTGTAGTACGTATTATACTTTATGCATGCGTTTATGTGTAGCATAAAATTACTTAATTACATAATACTAAATAATATGTAGAGTTGTACAACAATAATTTAAGTATCATAATATGTAGATTACATTTTTTTTTATTCAGCTTATAAGAATCACACGATACATAGTTAATCAACTACTCTAATTCAACAACTCACTTATGAACTATTAACATTTTCCGTATGTTTTAATCTGGTTATGCTGGTAATATATATAACACCTGAGTAAAAGTAACTATTTAATTATATCAAAAACATAGTGTAGCTTCAATTCACTTTGTTGGAGTACATGCTGACAGTGCTTTGCGAATGAACCTGCATCGTCGATAAACACTTCTGTGCAACAAAGCACTACTTGATGTAAAACATTGGTCTAATGGTGTTAGGGCTGAGTTATAAAGGATAAGACAATGTAAATAAAATGATAAAATGCGATTTATTGAATCCAAAACAGTAATTTAACTATATTATGTAGTATATGAGTAAATCAACACTGTGCGAACATACGAACATCAATGGTCCGCGACATTGACCATACATCTGCAACACATATGATAATAGATACTAATGCAGTACACACACATTTGATATTTAAAGAAATACCTACACACCGTCAGGACGTTTAATATCCAAAAAGTAATAAGCAGTGCTAATTCAAATAATTAAAATAATACCGAGTAGGTAGGACGTACATATACCTGGGTGTATATACCTCATACGTCGTTTGGCGATTTTAATTGTTCCGTCCAATCACACTAACAGATTTCACATTTTCACGTACAAACGGGGCAAACGTACGGCGTTTAACGAACGCGGGGTACGCGAAAAATCATACCATAATGTCGAAGAAAAGCGTGAAAAGAACGACGAAAACTGAAAAAGTCGAAATTAAATCGGGGAGAACGTCGGTCGGCGGCTGTCTCTGTTAACGCGACGCGAACGCAGCGAAACAAACACGTAGAAAACAGGCACTCTACCGGGCGTGAAAAAACACGGGGTACTCGAAAAACACGACGGCGGGGCCGTAAAACGCCAAAAAAATTACAAAAAAGGGGTTCAAATGTCGAAAAGTTTTCGAAAACCGATACATACAGCAATAACAAAACGTCGACTTCGAGATAGCGCGATAAAGTAAAACGGTGATAACGGGTCGGGAAAAAAATCTAATTTTCTGATTGGCGTTCCTTATTTGCTGCGTCGACGACTGGCGGACAAAAGGAAAAGTCTTCACGTTTTATACTATTAGAAGACTAGCGGCTGTACTAGTGCTTAACTGTTCCAATCTATTCATTATGTTTTATTACTTTGTGGTTGATTTAATTACAGTTTTCAATTATTATTTCTGAAATTTATATATAAAATTTTAATTTATAATTAATTTTTTTTTTAAAAGTATTTTATTAAATTTTCATATCTTTGTTTACGTATCACAAAGTCAAAAATACATTTGGTGTATTTTACATCCACAGTAGGATCGTGCGCATACGTAATTTTGTGTTTCTTTTTACAAATCATGTCGTGCGTTTCTACAAATTAAGTAGGCGTCCCGACTTGTTAAATGTCCCTATGTCTACTTCGTATATTATTTCTCTGGTACTTAATTTTTCGAATTGTATCGTGAAATTTTTATTAAATAATTTGTCATAGCATGTTATGTTCAAAATTGGAAATTGCGTTAAATCTAATCTATGCAGAATACTTTTATCAGAGTGCCCGTTCCATACTACTATTACGTTCTCCTTATTTCCTTTTAGGATGTAACTCTCAATATATCCAGGTGTCAAATTATTTCTCGTCGTATTCAAACTTTTGTTTAATTGGTCTAGACAAGCATCTCTCAACTCTGTCTTACACCTAAATACTCTTTTAATCTCTCTTATAGCTACTTGTAGCTCTCTGTCTTTCATCGATCTTGGTTCTTCGTTGACAGGTAACAATAAAGGACTACCTTCCAACTTACGAATTTTGAATCGATCTAGGCTATTTGAGATAGCTCCTGAAATAACCACCATGCTTGTCCTGTCCACCATTGAAAATTCAAAGTCCATTATTACGAATTTATGTGTTTCCGCTCTGTTATGAAAATAGTTCAACATTAATTATAATTGTCAAAGTTTTTATTACAAGCAACGACAACACAAGCTCACATACATTATATTTAATAATTACAAAAGCTTTTTTTTTTTTCTTATACTTATTTTATTAATTACTAATAATTTATATATGATAATTTTTTTTTTTTTTTTTTTACATTTATCGTTTTAGTTTTGTATTTTTATTCTGTAATTATTGGTGGTAATCCGCCCATACCTAATCTATCAGGTGTATCACCTAGTAATTTTTCTTTAGCTTTATTTTCTTTAAGTGGGGATTCCACGTAAAAAGTACTTCGACTTCTCGGTAAGTTATCATTAATTACTGCCATTTGTTGGTGGCTTAACGCTCTACCAGTGGTCAAGTTGCATCTATACGATATATATATAAAAAATAATAAGAATAATGAAAATACTATTAATCCTATAATTGCATACATAAGGTATGAATTTTTACTATCGTTATCTACTCCAGATTGTCTCAATATTTCCTCATCTATCATATTATCTATTTCGTCCAGGGAGTGTGCCATCTCATGTACATTATCTAGTTTATGCGAATCAAATTTTGTTTTTCGTACTTTTATGTTTTTCACGCTTTTAAGTTTTACTGGTAAACCACTCACACCTATTTTTGGAATGAAATTTATATAATATTTTGATTTTATTTCCCTTGTCGGATTCAATACTATATTTTCCGCATATGCTCTACATTCTTGGTTTAGTTTTATTAAACCTTGATTTTTAATCTTTACTATATACGGTTCCTTGTTCCCTTGGCATACTATAGTCAACGTGTCACTAGTGATGGTAAATATCCATGCATTTGCATACTTTAATTTATGAAATATATTTTTCGATATTACTATCACTCCTGCTTCACATGTAGGTGGTAATAGGTCTGGATTTTTAAATAATGCTACTTCACATGGTTGTCTAATCGATTCGTGCTGTATATGTTGAAATTCTGGGCAAATAGTAAATGCTTCTGTCTCTGTACAATGTAATAATTGTGTTTCAGTGAAAGTGGTATATTGCCTGCGATTTTTGGTTATACCGACATATTGATATTCCGGTTTTAAAATTAAACTATGTTCCTTATTATCGCTTTTATTTTCCACACGGTGTGGTATAGGTATTATTTTGTAAAGGGTCAGCACCAGTTATGTTACTAAAGGTATTTTTATTAGAAAAACTATTTTATTATTTTTGTAAAAGACTGCCATTTTAGTTATTTTGCTTAGTTCGTAAATTTCACTCGGATCTGTGCCCATAGGCAAATTTAAATTTATTGGTAAATTAATTTTTATCTGTGTTAATTGTTTTGCTAATTCCCGAGGTGTTACTAAACTAGAATGTAGTACACCCGTTCTAGCTGCTGTTATTATTGAACTAAGGGTCGTTGTTTCATAAGAATATTGTGTTAATAACGCGGTAAAAATGCTATGTATTCTATTTGTTAACACCAAGGTGTCCAAAGTTGAAGTATGATTAACTAATTCATTTATTTTAGTTTTTAATTCATTTTGCTTTTCCTCTAATTCCTTATAAAGCTTATTGATTTCTACTGATGCGCCCCCTATTCCTTGTACTGCCGATTTGACTACTGTAGTTTGATTTTTTAATAAATGTATCATTCGTTCGTTACTTTTTTCAATTATTCCTATTTGATCAGTGGTCTCTTTTGCACAATCGTTATCGCACACTCCAAACAATGTTTTTATTGCTGAACCTATTATATTGACTAGACCTCGTTTACGCCTACCCATAGTTATAGTTTTATAAATGGTCATGGTTGTTGTTTCTAAACTATTTGTATATCTACCGATTGACTCATACATTTGCTCCATTTGAGCAGATATTTCGTTAAACATTGTTTTTAATATATTTTCAAACCTAGAACAAATTTCATGTTTTGACATTTTATCCTGACAATGATTTATCATAGTATTAATTTCTACTTCTAATTGCTTATATCTATCATCGTAATTTGTTAAGGGTACATAAGTTATTAGCTCCCATTGAGCTCCTATTATTCTGATATCTCCTTGATTTTCATAAAATATGCTTGTCTCGGTTTTAAATTCTTCGATAGAGTATGGTAGTTGTCCTTGAACAGCTGTTATTAAAAATAACCTATATCATAATACGTGTATTAGATAATATTGGTGTTACCAAACAAATGTTTAAATAATGAATGTACTATAACTTTATGTTAATATAATCATACTTTATTATAAAACTCTATTGATAACTTATAATCTAATTATCTTATAATTAAAGTTAATATTAATGTACAATCTAATAGTATACAAGTGGTCATTTCGTGGTTAAAATTCCCAACGATTAAAATCATTAATAGTGATCAAATAATCCATATCATCTTGTATGGCTCGTTTCAACATCCAACACAATGGTTCCTTATACTCGTGGAAATTGCCCACTAATGTTGTCATAATTCCTTTTAGATACTCCATTGTGCTGGTGCGCTCCGCTCGCCTTAACGGTACTCGCATGGTATCAAGTGCCGATCTTATATGTTCATAATAACAGTAGGGTATTTCTGCCCATTCCCTCGAAAAGCAACTATGACGGTGGTGTTTTATTTTTCGACCCAAATTTATAAGAAAATCTAACCTTCTGCTTTCATTAAATCCACCCCCTCCGAAATGTGGTAGTGAAATACATAATTACTCATGACGAATTGGCCATTCCTCAAATTCTATAAGAATGTCCGGCTGATTGTTTTCGACGATCTCAACCGGTGGACCGGTGTACGGAATGTATGGAATAGGTGTCCGCGACAGTCGTCCCACTCTCAGTTCAAATAAAAGGGTATCTAGAATACAAGCGTAATTTGCTTCTATTCCCCCTGGCCGATTTACTACGTCTTCATGCTCGTACCCTTCGTACCAGCAAATATGTTGATCAATTACTGCGGAAAGAGGATCCCTCCTGACGAACCGTGGATCGTTATTGCACGCCATTAATTTTTCACCGATAAATTCACCATTTTTATTTAACCTAATGTTCACCTGGCGTCCTTCCCCCAGTGTAACCGTTTGTATTTCGAATTCCGGGATATCATTTATATCTACACCTGTTATTAGTGGCACCTAGAACCTCTGCGAGTCCGGTTCGCTGACATAAATAATGTCCATTCTTCCTTCCCTATAATGTTTATAAGACGCTTACTTAAAATGCTTACATTAGCTAACTACTACATATTTTATATTAATTTATTGATTATTGTTGTAATGTATATATTACTTCTCTCTCTTATGTTATATATTTTTTTTTATTTTTTTTTTATTTATCATTCGTTATTTTCTTATATTCTATTTAATTAAATATCTACATTATTCTATTTTATTGGTCTTTATAATGTGGTTTCATACATCTCATACCGTTCGGACTGTACTTGTTCCTCTACATTCGTATAACGAAATTGTCTCATATAGTTATATCTACACGCATATATTACTAACAACATGCTGATTATTAACAATACACCTATGGCTATAACAATATAATTGTCGTACCTAATTTTATTTTGAACGCTTTCCGCTTCGTCTGTGAATTTAGTTGTATTATTTATTTCTGTGCTATTAATTGTGTTGTTATTTATAATTTTGCTAACGTTAAATTTATTTATTATAGTCGTGTTTTCTTGTTTCAATGTATGACTTGGATGTGTAACGGTGCTGTTGCTATTGCTTAAATTATTTATTGTATTTGTATTTTCTATTTTTATTTTATTATCTGTTGTGGCTAATTTTGGTTGTGTTGTCGTATTAGTGTGTGTAATAAGATCTGTTGTATTATTATTAGGTTTTGTTCTTTTATTACGTTGGGTTCTTAAAATGTTAATTTTATTATTATATTCTAAATTGTTTGTTGTTAATTCTTCGATTTCCGTGGTATCCTTGGTATCCGTTTTTAGTGCAATAAGTTCGGGTGGCTGAGTTTTAGTCCAATCTTCGTAGATTTCTATAGTGTCATCATAATCATCATTTTCAATTGCAAAGTTTTTTGTTACCATTATCATAATTAACCTATAATATTATTGTTTATTATTTATAACTTAATTATATTAGAGAAAGAGAAAAATCTGAGGTTATTATATTGTATTCTTTTTGATTTTTATAGGCGCGTAAGTACACATTCTCTTATGTTTCATTATCTCGTCGGCTTCTGGTATATAGTTTAACCAATCGTCCAAAGTTTTACAGAAAGCGTAATTTAAAGACTCCGTGTCCCCTGCCATATCGTGCATATAATCAGTCATGTTTTTTGTTATTTTTTTTAATTCTAAATCGGAATATGGTTCCTCTAATTTTTCATTTGCCGTTTTTACGTGTATATCTAAACATTTAGGCGATTCGTACATTCTTAGTCTCTTAAAACAGTGTTTTTCATGATCGATCGCAATTCCCAATTCAGTCAGAAATTGTTCTTATTTTGTTTTATTTCTAAAAATAAAATATTTATTTTATCATATATCTACCAATATCTATATATATAATTTTATCATATTTTTAATTATACATTTTATATATTATATATTTTATTTAATTTAATTATATTTCAGTTAGCAACTTATTTAGTTTATACAGTTTCAATATAATTTACTTATTTACTTATTTTTATTATTTCTTATAATTCATAATTATCATTTATTTCTTAATTTACTTAAATATTTATATTTATAATTATTTTATTTAATCACTTTTATCTTCTTCCGATTTTTCGTGATATTTTTTCACATCATTTTTATGTACAGTAACATGTTTTCTACCTCTTTTTATTATTACGTTTTCACTATCTAATATTTCCAAAACCTCATACGGACCCTTCCATAAAGGACTTAATTTATTCTTTTGCGTTTTATCTTTAAGTTATATTAAATCTTTTACTTCTAACTCTTCAGTATGCTCTTTTTTATCATAATGTTTTTTAGATTTTATTTTCTTTTTAATTAACCTTTCTCTCGCTATTTTGTGCGATTCCTGCATTTTTTGTTTTAAATCAAATATATAGTCATCATAATTATATCTCGGTTCCGGATTACTTTTTAATTTAACTGGTATGTCTATCTCTCTCCCATATAACAATGCATATGGTTGATAATTGGTCGAAGTGTGTTCTGTCGAGTTATATACGAATAATGCATATGGTAATAATTGGTCCCAATTGTTTAGATCTTTATCTACATAATGTCTTAAATATTCGGCTAATGTTCTATGTGATCGTTCTAAGCTACCGTTAGTTTGTGGGTGATAAGGACTTGTATTTATTTTATTGATCTTTAGTAACTTGCACACTTCTGTGAAAATTTTACTAAGAAAATCTGTACCTTGATCTGTCAAAATAGTTTCAGGTATACCGTGCACACATACGAAATTTACTACAAAAGCCTCAGCTATAGTATTTGCCGTATGATTTGGCAATGGATTGCCTAAAGAAAATTTTGTTAGGTCGTCCTGCATGGTCAATATATATGTATTTCCCATGACAGTTGTTATTAAAGGTCCTACTATATCCATAAATATTTTTTCAAACGGTCTAGAACTTGTCGTTGTAATTATCATTGGACTTCTATGATGCCTATTTGTCGTCTTATTAGCCTGACATGAAGGACAGTTTTTTATATACTCTTTCACTTCTTGTTTTAAACCCGGCCAATTAAATTGCCGTTTTATCTTTTTAACCGTTCTATGTAATCCAGCATGACCCCCTAATAAAGAATCATGAAATTGTTTAAATATAATTAATTTTTCCTCTTTGGTATATTCTAATTTAGTGCAAATTAGTATTTCTATATCTGTATTGCGAAATATATACCTAATCATTGATCTAACTTTTGTCCAATCCAAACCATCCTTTTTACCTATTTGATTCATAGTTAA
This sequence comes from Schizaphis graminum, assembly GCA_020882235.1. Classification (NCBI taxonomy): domain Eukaryota; kingdom Metazoa; phylum Arthropoda; class Insecta; order Hemiptera; family Aphididae; genus Schizaphis; species Schizaphis graminum. The sequence goes on from CM037036.1 coordinate 23,984,206, forward strand.
TTTATTCAAAGAATGTTTGATACAAAAGTATTTTAAATTTAATAATGCTAAATAAAGATTTTCGTACGTAGTTAATTGCTTTACTTTACTTTTAGTTATTATAAATATAATGTATCTTTCCTCATGTTTAAATTTTACTACATCGCCTACCTCTTTTTTAGATTTTAACATTTCATTATTTCCGAACTTTCTTTTTAATTCATAATTAATTCCCGATTTGAAATTATAATATTTTTCTATTTCTGATACTATATGGTATTCTATTGGCGATTCTAATAAATCTCCATTTACTTCTTTTACATTTTTATTTGTTATTACGGTCGTTTCCGATTTTTCCAAAAAGCTGGTATAACTTTCGTTTTTTATTTCCTGTATATTATACATCCTACTTAACGCATCCACATTCGAATTTTGTACTCCAGGTTTATATTTTATTTCGTAATCATATTCTTCGAGTTGTATGCGCCATCTCGCTAATTTAGAAAATGGATCTTTTAAATTAAATAGCCAAGATAACGGTCTATGATCTGTTAATATTACGAATTTTCTACCATAAAGATATGGTCTGAATTGTTTAACTCCGAATACTATTGCTAAACATTCTAACTCGGTTGTTGAATAGTTCATTTCACTTTTATTTAAAGTTCTAGATGCATAAGCTATCGGTAAATCGCTACCTATTTTACCTTGCGATAATATAGCTCCTAAAGCTTTACCACTCGCATCGGTCGTAAGTATAAATTCTTTTGTAAAATCTGGATATTGTAAAATCGGTTCTGAACAAAGTGCGTTTTTTATTTTATCGAAAGCTGCTTGACAGTTTTCGTCCCAATCAAATTTTACATCTTTTCTTAATAAGTGTGTCATCGGTTTAGCTAATAAACTATATGATTTTATAAATTTTCTGTAATATCCCGATAAGCCTAAAAATGATTTTATTTGTTTAACGTTCTTTGGTGTCGGAAATTCTAATACTGATGTTATCTTTTTCGGATCCGGTTTAATACCGTGTTCTGAAATTACATGACCTAAGTACAGACATTCGCGCTTTAAAAATTCGCATTTATCCGGTTGTATTTTTAGATTATGCGTCCGTAGGCGTTCGAATACGTCTTTTATTAGCATTTGAAGTTCAAATATTGACAAAAATTCGTTAAAATCATGAATATTTTTAACTATTTGGTAGTTAAAAATTTATAAATATTTTACTATCAAAAGTTAAGAATTAAAAATTGAATACTATGCTGTCCATAAGTTAAGCTTAGAATAATTATAAAAAAGTTTGAGGATTATTCAATTTAAAAAATTTTACGAGTGTTTAAAGTTTTTTTTTTTTGTATTTTTAAAATGTATTGTAATATTCAAATAATGATATAGGTACCTGATATTATAAGATATAATATTATTTATTTTATATTTTTTAAATTTATTGTAATTTGTAATATTGAAAAAATGATGAATTACCTATTAATATATAATTTTATTTATTTTGTATTTTTAAAATGTATTGTAATATTCAAATAATGATATAGGTACTTATACCTGATATTATAAGATATAATATTATTTATTTTATATTTTTTAAATTTATTGTAATTTGTAATATTGAAAAAATGATGAATTACCTATTAATATATAATTTTATTTATTTTGTATTTTTAAAATGTATTGTAATATTCAAATAATGATATAATATTATTAATAATTTTGTATTTTTAAAATTGATATGGGTTAATAACCTACACTTTTATCTTACCTATATAATCGGTTTTTACGTTACACGATAACAGCTATATTTGGTAGGATTGCACTATTGACGATTTTATTACGATAACTTTTCATAATAGTAATAGTTAATTTAAAAAAAAACGCCGCGCCGAAATTTCCTCGCGCCGAAATTTCCAGCGCCGAAACAGCCGTGCCGAAAGGGCCGTGCCGAAATGTCCTAGACCCCGTTGCGCTGCATAAATTATAATACAATTTTTCTACGCGACCGTTATAAGACTGTACGTCTTCATCATTTCGCATGCGTAAAGAATTTAGACTTATTTGGAGTGTTTACGGAGATAATGGTTGTTCAAATGCGCTTTTTAAAATAAATTTTATATTATCCCAAGTCGAAGTTTCTCTATATCGACATACGTCTAATGCCTTTCCTGTTAATTTAGTTGCTATAAATTTGGTTAATAATGGTAATTGTTCTTTTTCTATCGCCTCACATGCGTAATCGCATGCCCTAATAAACGCGTATACATCTTTTTCGTCAGCGCAATTTGGTATTAATGAAGATATGTCTTTTAATAAAAGTTTAGTTTCTGCCATTTTTATTCTAGGTTTTCTAGTAACTGGTTGCAATTGCGCGTGTATTATATTCGGTTTTGTACGCGTACCTATAACCCTTTTTTCGATTTCGTTAATCGAAGTAAATTTAATACTCGTATCTAATAAACTTTTTTCTACTATTTCACTTAAATATTTATTTTTATCAAATTCTTGCGGACTTCCGTAACCTTCCGCTGTAATTAATTCACTATCTGTTTTATTTTTGTCAGATTTATCTATATTTAATTCCACTTGAATTCCTTTTTCTTTAGTTTCACTATTAATTTTTTCCTCCGATAATCTATCGTTTAATTCGTCAGTTATACTACCTTCCGTATCACTATTCATAAATTTATTTTTATATTACTCATTAATCACCGAAAAAATAACTATTCGTAAAACAAATTGTCTATTCTACTCATATACTTAAATAAAATTAACTTATTTAATCCTTAATAATAAATTACGGCTAAATTAATATATAATAATTTCTCTTTTTTTTTTTTGATTTTTTTTTTACTAAATTATTATCGTTTTTGTTCCAAAATTATTCTCATATATTTTCAAATACTAGGCCTTTGCCTCTAAAATTCACAATTATTTTCTCAATTATTTTTAATCAACACTATAGGTCTTATTTCTTGCCTAAAAATTCACAATTATTTTCCTCAATTATTTATTCAACACAATAGGGCTTATTTCTGCCTAATTAAAATTCTCAATTATTTTTTCATTTATTTATTCAACACAAAATAGGACTCTCTGCCTAATAAAAATTCACAATTATTTCTCAATATAAAATAGGTACTCTGCCTAATAAAATTCACAATTATCTCTCAATATAAAATAGGTACTTTGCCTAATAAAACTCAAATATTCTCAATATAACTCAATAAAAACTTAAGACTTCACTGTCTTTTATAAATTCACAAAATATAAGGTCTTACCTCTTGCCTTCTAATAACTCAATATAACTCAATAATAGGATTTAAATTCCTCCAATAAAATTCTCAATTGTGATACATATATTTCTCTAATAAATCAACTTCTTTTAATTCTCAATAAAATATTTCTCCGTATTTTTCAACGTATTATCCACTTTTATTTATTCTCAACAATTATTTATTACGTATTATTTCCAACGTATATTCTCTTTTATTTTTATTTATCCTCAACAAATTATTTATTACGTATTATTTTCAACGTATATTCACTTTTATTTTTATTTATTCCCAACAAATTATTTATTCCGTATTATTTTCAACGGTTATCCTTATAAAATTCTTCTCTCAAAAACGATAATTATTACGTATTAATTTCAACGTAAAATCCTAAAAATCTTCTTAATTCTCAATAAATTATTCACTTATGTTCACTCTCTTTTTTTTTCTTATATTTATTTAAATCCTCAATTAATATTTAATTCTATTCTAAAAATTCACTTTTATTTTCTAAATCTAGAAAAAATTATTTTATTTTTTTCTTCGATTTTCAACTATCATTTATTTATTTCTATATTACCTTTATAATTAATTATCGAAATTAAATTATTGATATACTTTTATAATAAAAAAAAATTTAATTATTTTGACTGTTAGAAAAATTTTCTATGTCACTATTATTTATTAATTATTTTTATAACCGGTTGCAAATAAAATATTTTATTTATTAATTATTACTTATTTAAATTTCCTTTATTTTATTCTTTAATATTTAATTTAATTTAATTTATTTATTTAAACACAAAAATCGGAACTTGAAAAATTTCCTAAGTATTATAAAAATTATTATTTTATAACTTATTATTTATTAAATTGTTTAATTTATTTTATTTTATTTAATTGTAAAAATTCCAACTAAAAAAAAATTATTTTAATTAGTTTTTTTTTTTTTTTTTTTTTTTTTTTAATATTTATTTAATTATTTTTAATTAGAAAAATTATTATTGATTGTTAAAAATTTATTATTTTATTTTACGGGGAGAATATATATACACCTTCACAATAAAAAATTTTACGATGGAATATTAATTCCAAAGGAGACGGATCAGAGCTAGAACTTAATAATTATTTTACATTACAAAAAAAAAATTATAACTCACACTACGACGGCTTGAGTTGCTGCTTCCATTTCTGATTGTTGAATTTTTGACGACTTTGAATCGGTTGGCTCGCTACGCGTATGATTCTTCCTCAGAGTCGTTGAAGTTGACGTTCTGCAGTTGTCCTCTTCAACAGTGAATCGTGATTGATTTGCCTCTCGAATTCTTCGTTGAAAAAATTTTTCCAATATTTCGAAAAAATTCCGAAGTTGAAAAATTATTTTTTATTTAAAAAAAATAAATAAATTCTTCCAAAGAATTCTTCTTGAAAGAATCATACCGACTGCGCCAAATTTGTAGTGGGCCAACAGCTTGTCGAAAAGATACAGGTCGTGATGAAATAAAGTAGTCGAAATATTTCTAAGTGTTTTATTAAAACTGATTGAAAATATTCTAAGTCCAAATAATTAATTTAATTGGAAAATAAACTAAGTCCAAATGAACGATTTCTGGTGTAAAGTGACGTGAAGGTGCTTGCTCTAGCTCTGGAAAATCACGTCTGCGGGAGTCCTCTCCTGGGCCCCCTTATATAGTCAGTGTCCCCTGATCTCCTACCCCGGTCCCTTCTGGCCTATTCGTAATCAGGTCATTCGCTTCTCACGCTATTACTCATTTCAGAGGCTGCGCGTGCGATGATGACGTCTGAAGACCATCCGCTCTTTCAGGATGCGCGTGCATGGTGACGTCCGGCGACCGTCCGCCCACATGCAGGTGGTCAACCACAAGCGCTGTATCCGAGTTCTCGGAACTCGCGATATGATTATAATAAATTATATTATATATAATTGTGTGTCAAAGAGTTGTTTTATTATTATTGTTTTTCAGATCTAGTAAGAAATTATAATGTTTTCTTTTTTGCAGATCACCTAGTGGGTATTTATTTTTACGCAATCAAAATATTCTCCCACTCCCATGTGTGAATACTATCAGAAAGTATTTGCTTTCAATTAAAATAGGATGTGGTTTTGATTCTAACTTATTTAAACTCCTAAAAAAGAAATTTTTAAAAAAAACAGAATTTGAAAGAAAAGGTGTTATTTTAATTGATGAAATGTTTTTGAGAGAAAGTTTAAATGTAAACACACAAACTCTAACTTACTCAGGACTTGAGGATTTTGGGGATGAAAGTTTATTAAAAAAAAAATAGTAATCTCAAAGCTAATCATGCCTTAGTTATGATGTGGCAAAGTCTTGGTGAAAATATGGTGCAACCGATAGCTGTATTTGCTTCCCATGGTCCAATTAAAGGTTGTATAATAGCCATGATTAATAATAATACAGTACAATTCTAAAACAATACATTTCTATTCAGGTGCGGAATTGTCAAAATTAATTGTAAAAGCAATTTTATTAATGGAAGATGCAGGGGGAAAAGTTTTGGGAATTACTAGTGATGGTGCTTCCACTAATAGAACGATGTGGAATATGTTAGGGGTAGGTAAACTCAAGTTAAAACTATAAGCAATGAAAACATTGTTCATACAATTGATTGTTATTTTTAAGATAAAAATTCAATAATTATATTGATATTTTTCTATAGATATCTGCAAAAAAAGATAATTTCAAAAATTATTTTATCAATCCATTTGACCAGGATAGAAAAGTATTTATTTTTTCAGATGCACCACACCTATTAAAAACTGTCCGAAATCGGTTGTATACTAAGAAAGAATTAAAGGTTTGGTGTATTGCTACAATACTAAATCAAAATCAGCTATGTACTCATAATTACCTACATAAATCAATAAAATGTTTTCAGATTGATTCCACTAAACCTCCAATTAGTTGGAAATTTTATACAAGTGTTTTTTCTATTGAAGGTAACAGTCTCACTAAAGTTTGTCCCAAATTAACCCCACAACATTTTGAGCTGACAAATTTATCCAAAATGAAAGTAAAATACGCAGCGCATTTAAGAAGTAGATTTTTTTAAGTTTTTAACCATTTATTCATGTCTCATGAATCATGATACACATTTTATTTTATTATTATAATTTTAGATATTTAGTAGATCAATGGCTATAGCTATAAATTTTTATAAGCAAAAAAAATATGACTGCTTTAAGGATTCAGAAGAAACTGTTAAATTTACTATTAAAATGAATGATTTATTTGACGCATTAAATAGGAGATATCCAAAAGAAGGAATAAGAAAAAATAGCTCTGATATACAGGTTTTTTATGTGTACTGTGTGTCTGTGTGATTGTGTTTGGTGTTTGTGTACATAATATGTTTATAGAATATGGAATAAGGTACAAAGATTTTTTTTATTGCATGAATGTATTATTTATTTATATTATTATGTACAACATATATATTTATTGTAGACAATTGGTTTTTAAATGTTTGTATGTTTAAAAATGATTTAACAATTATTTTAAAAATTTACTTATAAACTAGGTATTACATGAATCCTTGAATTGGTTAAATGAATGGGAAACAAATCTGTCTAATGGTTCAATTAAATAATGTCATTTTTTAACACAGTCGACATTTGATGGGCTTAAAATAACTATTAAGTCTACTATTGATTTAGTAGAATATCTTTTGGAAGCATGTGGTTTCTCGTATGTGTTAACTGCTAAGTTTAATCAGGACTCTTTAGAGGTACAATATAATTAAAAAACAATTATTGTTTTTAATATACCTACCGACATATCAATTTTTAGAAATTTTTCGGGATTATAAGGCAAGTAGCAGGTCCAAATGATCACCCGACAACACCAACTTTCCTTCAGTTATACCGAATGTTGTCTGTTTACTCAGTTGTGAAGCCACCAAAGGCTGGAAACTGTACTGTGAATGTAGGTTAATATTCAAATAATCTAAAACCATAGAAGAATAAATTAAACATTTTAGAATTTTTTTTTATTATTATTTTAGAAGCTATTCCTATTATATCAATACAAGATCTTAAAGAAATTATGAATGAACCATCTAATGCTCCAGAGAGATAAAAAAAAATTAATTGATTAAAGGAAAGGATCGATAAAATAATACAGGATGATTGTTGGGATTTAGATGACTTTCTTTTAGACCACAATTATGCAGATTCCACACCCTAACAGCACATGAGGTTTCATTTATGTATTTTTATGCATTTGTTACATAACTACATTCCATATTCATAACATAACAAATATAATGTATTGGTAATGCAACTAATATGTTATATTTGTTATATAACATTGTTAATATAGCAAAAGCAAAAAAAGCGGGTAAGTGAGTATCGCTCTGCTGTACATTAGGGGTGGGGTGGGGTGGTTTCGCTTGTTTCTTTAGACTCTACGACTAATACATGCTCCCCCCTATATACCATACTTGTAATCAAAACCGATTCACATTCCAAAAAAGTGAATTTTTTATATTTCACAGCAGGATCGAGAATGTGGGATAAAATATTACCCATGAATGAATAAATACGCTTCAAGAAGTCTGGAGAAATATTTACATACCGTGACGGTGTAATTATTCGCAGCACAATATTAAATTTATATTTTGGGTCAAATCCAACGTTTAAAAATTTGCGGTTTTCAAAATCAATTGTAAAATTACTACAATCGATGAGTTCGGACGGCGATGTAGGTGCAACATATTTATACAAACGGTTCATTTCACTTATTGGCCCTGCCATATTAATACTGTTAAATCGAGATTTACAACTTGACACTGTTAAAACAAAACTATGACTGAATATAAGCGCTTAATTATTAATTGTCATTAATATTATTTATATTATTATAAATGGTGGGGTATTGAGTTCTGGAAGTTAGGTGTTTACTGGTAGTGGGGATTAGTGGTTGGGGTTATATTTAGTACGTATACATACATACTGCAAGCAGTGGCGGTGATATGAATATATGTTTAGATAATGTGCACTACGAGATAAACGGCTGAGCAGTGTACCGGTTGCGGCATCTATGGCGGTGTGACGGCGGCGCTAACCATGGCTGGGGACCAAGTGGAGGTAAGGGTGGCGGTGGTGGCCCCCCAGGGACCCAGTTACTACTAACATTGTTGATATAACAAAAGCAAGACAGATGGGAGCGCATAGAAAATCCGAAAATATTGTGTCCGAACCACATATCAGACGAAAAATATTTTAGCCGAAACATTGTTTGTTGGACATGTATTTTATCAGAACAATATTTTAGCCGATAAATATTTCAGTCGGCAGTATTTTAGCCGACAAATAATTTGGCCGACAATATTATAGCCGACAGTATTTTAGACAACTATTTTATCGGTCATGTATCACCTAGATCCCGGGTCTACTAGATCCCCATGGTTATCTATAATATCCCCCGTGGGGTAAACTGTTCCCCTGTCATCTAAATCTCCTTGGGCCATCAATAAATTTAGATCTTATAGATCTCCATTGTAATAATTACAGTTATCTTAGTTAAACAATTTTATTTCCCCCCTAAAGATCTAGTGGATCTCAAAATTAGTGATCTTATTGACAAACATTCTTTTATATACTTGATTATGAATGTGTAAATATACCTACAACATTTTGTATTATTTTGATACATAATAGATTTTGTAATATGTAACATTTTTTTTCTGGAAATTACTATTTTGACATGATTGATGATTCTTCAAATTATTGAAATTAAGAATTGTCATCTAGGTAGGTATCTACTATTATAAAATAATTCGGCTAGGTTAGGTTAACCTAACCAGAAACCACGCTCTCAGAGTTTAAGATTGAATTATTTCAAATTTTCAACTAGTTATCAAGTACACGAGTACCGGAGTACAGACACAAAAAAAAATATAGAAAGACGCGCATAGAAAAACACTAAAAAAGTAACGGAAAAACGGGAAGTTATACACAAACCCAGATTCCGACAATATTCATTATTTTATTTTACTGTAACTCAAAATATAATTACTCTAAATACATGAAATTTTCACCCAAAAATTTATAAAAGCATTGTATATACATGATTAAATTTTCAAAGTATTTTGACTTTTTTTTAGGTATAAAATCAAAAATTTAAATTTTTGACTTTTTTTTAAATGTTGATAAAAAAAATTGAATGGGACAAAATAATTGAAAATTTGTTAAAAGACTCACCTAAAATCATTCATACTGTCATTTAAAAATTAAACTTAAAACAGTGGCACAATTTTTTTTAGAATTGTTTGAAGGGAAAATATTGAAAAAATTTGTCAAAATCATGAATATTTGCTAACTATTCCGTAGTTAAAAATGTATAAAAAACTTTTATTTAAAGCTAAGAATTGAAAATTTAATACAAGGTTTTCCTTAAGTTAAGCTTAGAGTAATTATAAAATAAATTGAAGATTACCTATCCAATTAAAAAAATGTTACGACTGTTATAAGTGTTTAAATTTTTACTAAATCAAAAATTCACGCGTAAAATAACGATTTACTATGAATGGAATTTTGATTTTTGTTACAATTATATGGTAAATAATTTTTCTCTATATTTACTCTATGATACTAGTATACCTATGATAATATAATGTAATATACTAATATGATAACTACAAGCAATATTTTTGGAAATAAATTTATAAAATTGATTAACTATGCCGTATGCAACCACCAACCCGTCCTTATTGAAAAATAAATTATACTTATGCAAATAATAAAATATGGACTGACAAATCATCTCCGTTCAGAATCGTTTTTCGTATACAATAATACCAATCATTGGATTCAAATTTAACATAATATACATTATAGTGAACTACCCCATGACCGAGGTCCACCCCATCCCCTAATGTACAGCAGAGCGAGTTTCCGGTTTTTTAATTATATACCTAAATACCTAATATATTTATAATTCTAGGTATATATAGTAATTATAGCCTAAAATGATTCTTATCTCTTTAAAATTTCAAAGCGCATCTAAAGCAAATTATAGTAATTGTATCTGCGAAAAGTATCAAGTATCTAGGTCCTACGAACAATATACATTTTAAATTACAAAAAAATAACTTAAATTCATTATTTTCCGTTTAATATCCAATTTTTTAAAAATTGAACGTAATATGTCTATAAAAAAAATTGTGTGTGTAATTTTTAATATTTTTCAAATGACACTTAAAAAAACTTAAGAGCAACCTTGTATCAAATTTTTAAATTTTAGATTTAAATAAAAAAATTGTTATATATTTTTAACTTCAGAGTATTTTGTAAATATTTGTGATTTTTACGAATTTTATAAAAAAAATTCGAAAATATCAATATACCTATATTTATAATATAATATTATAAATAGCTCAAAAAGTGTCAAAAATCAAAATATTATGATATTTTGATCATGTATAAAAATTGCTGACATAAAAAATTTGGTGAAAAAGGGTAACAGCTAGCATAGGCGTGCGCACAGGGGGGCCGGGTGTACCGTTGCCTCCCCTGCGGGCTCTTGCTTTTTCTTTAATAAATGCATAGATATCTATATTACACTAGATAGCGAACAATTTTACATTTTACATGAAAAAAATCGAAGTTAGTTTTAATCTAATGACTAATAGTACAAATAAAGATAATAAACTAGATTGCTAACTGTTGTTATCGGTACTTTAAAAAATATGTATGTTTTAATTTATAAAAAATAGATATATTAAAAAAGTTTACATATTATTAAATAAAATTGTTTTGTTTAATTTGTGTCTCTTGCTTACAATAGCTTTCATTAGTGAACTGGTCAAGATTTTACTATATGAATTGAGTCTTTATGTAGGTATAGTTATATTCAAATATGTTTGGTTAATTAATGCAGTCATTTTTATTTTATGCGGAGTGCAATATAAATTAAAATATTCAAACCATTTTTCATATTGAGGTAATATTGATAAATCTCAGCCTAGCAAATATAGGCAGACATCAGGGGAGACTTAGGGGGATCAGCTCTCCTAAATATATCAATAGACCCCTAAAAATCGAAGGTAATATGTTACACTTCTGTATAAAAAGGTGGGGTGGAATCACTTTACATTGGATTATTATAGCCCCACTAAAAATTCAATCAAATGTCCACCTATGGCTTATGCTAACAAATTTTGGACAGTTAATAAATAATAATATAATCTTTTGATTAATATTTTTTATTAATAAAGTATGTATATTATTATTAATAATAAAATTTTTTAAATATTGTTCAGTAACTTAAACAATTTTTAGAGTGCTTTAGATGCATGTTTACTGTTTTTAGGTTCTCCTCTATCTTTAATATCTCGATAAAATTGCTTGGCAATATATCCACAAATAAATAATACAATATATTGTCAATAATCGCATTATAAAAACTATCATTAGATACAATCAAGGCTGGGCAGTATCTTAGGACTTAGATACTACCTATAGTATTTAAAAGACGTATCTGAGATACAATTGTATATTGTATCTTGCATTGAGATACATTATTTTAATGTATCTTGTATAGTGAATTTAAATAATTTTTTGACTTGTATCATATAAATTATAATTATATCCACAAGTAATTGAACATTTATCTGATATCAGCTAGCAGTCTATTTTTTTTTATTACAGTGTATCTGTCAACTACTTTATTTATGTTATTTCACTATTTTTTATAGGTATTATTATGCTGTTTCAGTTTCAGCTTAAAATTATTATTATTATTCATTTTTATATATTTTAATACCTTTATATTTTATTTATTTTTATATTTGCATATTGAATTAAATAAATACTTTATAAAATTAACAATTAAATATTTAATTATACTAGTATTCATTAGTACAAGAATCTTTAAGGCCCCCCCCTGCGGTCAAAAACTGCGAACCTATGACAGCTATTGCTTAGTATATTACAAGTGCTGAAGTGCCGGACTGCCCGAACTCCAGCTAGACGACTAAGAATAGTAAGTTATGCGATTTATCTTTAAACTATAATATTCTACCAAGAAATTGCCATGAAATAATATACAGGACGTTAAAACGATTAACGTATGATATCTATATTTTTCTATACACTTTATAGTACCTACCTATTTAGTAATATTTACTAAGTGATGCGTGTTGCGTTTATATAAAATGAATTAAAGTTTCTACGTACCTATTCAAGTAATAGTATACAATTCTATTAAATGATCATTGCACTTGCATAATAATCTTTAAACGACGAACTTACTGTGTGGATTGCGTTAATTTCTAGCACAATTCCCCAAAATGTAGTTGGGAAAAATTTGAAAGACCCAGAACCCTGTATTGTAGCGTATAATCTAATATTGTAACATAACTAGATTAGAACTGTATAGTTGAAACTCCAGTATCGGTTTATTGCATCGCTACACTTTTACCTCAACTGTTGAGCTGCGAGCTGCTTAGTCATCGAGATTTTTCGTATTTTTATATATTATTACATACTATTTACATTAGTAAAGAAGTTTTTTTTTTAGTTAAATTTAAAATTTGTTTCAATTTATTGTAATACGATATATCTCGTAAAACAAAATGAATCACGAAGGTTTCCAATATAAAATTAATAAGACTCGCAATGGCAAACGGTAAGTTACTATATCTCCATTATCTTAAGAATATTAAATTAGAATTTTAATTTTTAATGCTCCCCTCCATCAACAGAAAAGTAGAGCAATAAATTATTATTTAATATAAAAAATTACAATTTTCAATACTTCGTAGTTAATATTACACAGTAATATTTTAATTTTTAATTGAAACTAATTTATCATATAATAAATTAGTTTCAATTTCAATAAAAAAAAAAGCGGGTAAGTGAGTATCGCTCTGCTGTACATTAGGGGGTGGGGTGGACCTCGGACTAAGCTAGGTTAAATTTGAATGCAATGATAGGTATCATTGTATACGAAAAACGATTCTGAACGGAGATGATTTGTCAGTCTAGGATATATTAAAAAAAAAATCGAAAATTATTTATTAGTTATTAGTTATTTATTTTACACGTGTATTTTTGATTTCAAATTAAAATTAAAACTTTAAACACTTGTAAAATTTTTTAAATTGAATAATCCTCAAACTTTCTTATAATTATTCCAAGCTTAACTTATGGACAGCATAGTATTAAATTTTCAATTCTTAGCTTTTGATAGTAAAATATTTATAAATTTTAACTACCAAATAGTGAAAAATATTCATGATTTTGACGAATTTTTGTCAATATTTGAACTTCAAATGCTAATAAAAAAAAATTGTGCCTATGTATTTTTATAATTTTTGAATGAGAGTTAGAACAAGTTATGTGGACCCTTCAATTAAATTTTCAAGTAATTTGTCCCAGCTAAATTTTTTTTATCAACATTTATAAATAAAAAATAAAAAAAAATTGAAAATTTCAATTGTCTATAAATAGCTCAAAAAAAGTCAAAATATTTTGAAAATCAAATCACGTAAAGAAAATGCCAATATAAATAACTGGTAAAATTTTCAAGTATTTACGACTTATACTATTTGAATAACAACAAATATCAAAAATCGTTTGAAGCTAAACCGTTATTTAACGCGGTTTTGTAAAAATTTAAATTTCAATCACTCGTAAAATTTTTTTGTCATAGTCCAGTAGAGTTTTTTTTGCAGATAGTTGAAGAAAAATTTATGGAGAACCTTGTACCAAATTTTCAAATCTTAGTTATAAAAGAACAAATTTTTACGATTTTTCAACCACAAAATTACTTGTCAATTTTCGCAATTTTGACATATTTCGTATAAATTCGAACTTTAAGTACTTATAAAAAAAAATTGTGACTAACGATTTCGGATTTTTTTTTATCACTTTAAAACAACTTTTAATAAACCTTGTATTAAATTTTCAAATTTTTCTGGCAGGCCAAAAAATTTTTATCGTTATTTAAAAAAAAAAATACTAAAAAAATTAAAAATTTCAATTGTCTATAAATAGCTCAAAAAAAGTCAAAATTCTTTGAAAATTTAACTGTGTATGGGGAACCCTAATATAAATGAAAATGTCAAGAGTTTACATCGATTAGTTTTTGAGTTATAGCAAAATAAAAAATTCGATTTTTTTGAAAACTGTTGGAAAATGTTTACTTTTCACCTCTATAATGCACCAAGGATATCCTCTTTGCCATCGGAAACCACCCCCAAAGTTTGAAATTGAAGCATTATTTCGACTAGTTTTGCTGTACACAGACACAAAAAAAAAACACACATCATTGTAAAATCAATACATTCATCACTCCGTTCAGAATCTAAAACTAACATAGGTACATTTTTAATTTCATATTCTAAAAGACGATATTTTTTTAGAGTACATTTGTATATAAATCAAATTTTTAACCAGTACCCAGTTTAGGAATTATAATTATTGAAGTTTTGATGAGCAGAGTAGTGGACCAAGATTCTGCGAGGTAACCCCGTATTACTCCACTCCGCTCATCTAAACTTAAAATACTTTTAACTCCTAAACTACTGGTCAGAAATTTAATTTTTATATATAAAAGTACTCTAAAAAAATATCGTTTTTTAGAATATGAAATTTAAAATGTATGTCGTCATTAAAAAAATTAAAAAACTTCAATTATTATAAGGATAAAAACTTTAAAAACATAGTTTTTTTTTAAAGTATTGTTTTATAACGACTTGAAATTATGTAAGAAAAACATTTTCAAAAAAGTTAATAGGTACTTTTCGAAATAATGGTGTACCCACTTAAATGGGTCACCCTGTATATAGACATAGCTTAACTTGTTGGAAATGATATAGGTGTATATCTTTGGTCTTTTAGTATGAGTAAACCAATATACTCGTATTAAAAGTTTAAATGCTTACTTATTTAAGTCCATTTTTTTTTTAATTTTGTAGTTACTATAAATGTGCAACTCCAAATGTGTACTGTAAAGGCACAGTGATGAAATTAGAAGATGGCACTATTGTGGAAAATAAACCCCATACACACGAAGCGTATTGTGATATGTATACACAAAAGCAAATGAAACAAAATTTCAGAAGTATTCTAGTAGAAAGATCAAGAACTGAAACTATGGCACTAAGATCAATTTATGACGAGGAATCGATTAGGTAACTTAAAGTTTTAGTTCTACTATAATTGTTTTTATTAAATTGATCATGGTTTTAGATTTTTTTTAAATATTAATATATATTTTTAGCTTAAATTTTACTTAAGTTGGTTAAAAATAATAATAATAAACTAAAACATCTATAATCTATATAATATAATATATATAAAGAATATATTACTTAAGCTTTTATATAAATAAAATCATACACAGTTATTATGATAAAATGTAAATTTTATAGAAATCCTTGTGCAGCCGTATGTTATAGTTGGCCAACAGCAGAGCCTTCAATGCGCCACGCTAGAAGAGATACGCATCCACCTTTACCTGCAACGTTGCGTGAGCTAGGTGAACATTTGGACATAAACGCAGACAGGTACATGTATAATTGTATAAAATATGATTGAAACTAATAAAAATTGTTTTTCCATTTAACATGTATTACCATGGTTGTTAAAAGGTATCGATGTAATAATTCTCGTTTCTATCAAGAATGGATCGTTGATAATGATGGCAAGTACAGCATTATGTTTGCTTGTCACGATCTCATCAGTGCTGTAGTTCATCAGGGTGCTACGGAACTACACGCTGATGCCACATTCAAAGTGGTCCCATCCATGCCTCATTGTCGTCAACTATTTATTATACATTTGATCCTGCAAAACCATGTAAGATTATTATTTTTAAGTGATTAAAAATTTGAAATAAATTATTAAACATGTATTTTTCCAGTCTATACCTGTATGTTATGTGCTTATGGAATCTAAATCTGAAAATGCATATAGGAAAGTGCTAGAAAGATTTCAGTCAAAATTTCCTGAAATTAGACCCATGGCAATAATTACAGATTTTGAAACCGCCCTTCGACAAGTTTTTATAGATACTTATCCCCAAGCACAGGTTTTTTCTTGTTGGTTTCATTTCGTACAGGTTAGCAATTTAAAATCTATTAAGAGGAAATATTAGGAATATTAGATGCCATTGTACAAGCAGTAGCATTTAATATAATTGTGTATTTTCATATAAATATGTAATTTAATATTTAACTTGTAAAAATAAAATTTTTAGAGTTTACAGAAGAATATAAAAAAAATGGGTTACTCACAGTATATAAAACAGAATAGGGAAGCCATGATGTGCCTTAAAATGTGTGCAGTATTACCTCTGTTGCCAGCTTATCTAATTGAGCAAGGCTTTCAAGAAATAAAAAACCATGCCCGAAATAATGCAATACTACTACCAAGATTTTTCACCTATTTCTCTAGGTAAACTACCGATGTAGTGATTATACAATTATTCATCATACATTATATAAAACCATAAAGTATAAAATACTGTTTTTAACAATTTTACTCTGTGTTTAGTTTTTGGCTGATTAGAAAAGGCCCAGAATGTATTTCTGTTCATGGTCAACCTCGCAGAACGAACAATAACATTGAAAGTTTTCATTCTACTTTAAAACAGAAGTTCCAAGTGATGCATCCAAATTTATGGAAAATGTTAGATAAGTTACCTATTTCATTTTTGAACGTTCATACATCATAACCAACCAAAATGTTTGAAAATAACATAAAAATATAAAATGCATGAAACCCGAAAATAAACGATTAGTTTTATTAATAAAAATAAAATATTGCTCGTGTAATGATGTATGCAATATTAAGGTATCATAAATAATCATCATTGTTAAAAACACAAAATGTATTTCAGTTAACTTTTTTACAGAAATTAAAATTACGTTTTTGTTCATAGAACACCTAAAAAATATGAATACCAAACAGCACATCGTTATACAGCAGTTAGCAGCAGGATTGAAAACAACAAGGAGTGTGAAAATGAAATACATTTTGAACTCCTTACGTATTAAAAACGCATCAGCTTTACTGAGCACTGGCACTATAACTGTAAAGGACTTTTTGTTACAGTGCTCACACAGTACTGATAGGTACTTAACAATGGAGCTGAATTGGAATGATGAATTTGAAAGTATGAAATTCTTATAACAATGCAGTTAACAAGACTATTTACTAATGAGTTTTTATTTTTGATAATTATTATAATAACAGATTTTGAAGAAGAGGAAGAAGCTGCACCTATAGCTGTGCAAAATGAAATTGTTGTACACAATATAAATGTCAACAATAATGCAAGTGAGTTGAACTACTAACTAGTTACATAAGCCATAAACATATAAAATATAATTACAATTATAGATTTTGAGGAAAATGACCAGCAAGTGATCCCTGTATCAGTTCATGAAAATGAAGCGGTCAACAATGTAATAGGTATGTAACAGTCACGATACAAAAAACATTAAAAATTTAAATTTTTTAAATTTTACTGATCAAACCTGTTAACATAATATAATTATAGAGAGTGAAAATTTTGAAATTGTGGTGGTTGAGGCAATACAACAAATACCAGGTACTAATATAATATAATATAATACTTATAATATTTATAAATTATAATCAAACCATACTATTTAATTCTGTTTACTTTTATCAGGTGAAGAATACGACCGTTGTTTTGTATGTCTCAGTGGTAGGAGTGAAGTTGATGAAAGTGCTGTCAACATTCTTTTGCCATGTGGCCATGGATGGTGCTGTGATACTTGTGGTCAACACCAAACCAACTGTGGAATATGCAAAACCCCAATAGAAGAGACCTTCAGTATACATATAATGACAGGAAATGGTAATAGTATATTTTTAAATTGAATATTCAATATTTTTGTTAAAATAATATTTACAATCCATGCTTTGAGACACAATAATAAGCGAATAAGATAATTATTTAATCTACAGGAGAGCCAGAATTTACTTTTATCAGCAATCTGCACATATAAATAATAAATATGCAAAATATAGAAACTAAATATTATATTAAATATATTGTGTATGATACTCTATTTTGTATATTTAAGAGATGATTAATGTTACATATAATTATGATCAATCAATATACAATACATATACATAAAAAACCTATATAGTACATATTTACTACAAGGGTTGGCAATTTTTTTCATAGGTTTGAAGGATTTGAAAAAAAAATGTTTAAGTCCAAGGTAATAAGTTATTTTGGTTTTACACAGATAAATAATGAAAAAAAATCTGTATTTAGAAAAAATATGTATAGCAGTGTATTTATATCTTCTTTGCGGTCCAAATGCAAACCGCCTATTACCCACCCTGGATATAGTATAATATGAGTAATATGACCCATGAACTCATAAGTACAATAAAATATAAAATTACAGAAACCCACCCAGTGATAAAACTTGTTTTCTCTATTTTTTTTTGTATTTAATGACTGATATCAAATAATTAGGTAATAAATATTTATTATTTTTAATTGGAGGTTTAAAAATTTAATGTTTAAGTATCAAATTACTTACTAATCAACATTCTTTGATTGTAGGCCAATGGATAAATAATTCAAACAGTCTATTGGACCCAACAGGCAGCAACTGCCTTCATTGTTTGAGAGCCTTTAGGGATGTACCAAACGGCATACGGTATGTGTATCGAAGTTGTGGCCATGGTTGGAGATGTGAAAACTGTGCCATCCCTCATCCACACAATTGTGAAGTTTGTAATAGCACTGTTGAAGATATAGAACAAATATTTATATGTTAAATATTGTGAAAAAAAAATATAAAACATACTTTATCACATACCGACTGTTATTGCTTGTACATCAACTTGGAATTTTAATATTTTAATAATATAGCAGGTCTAAATATCGTCGGTGAAGAAGTACCTAATCCCTCGTGGCCTCGTAACTCGTAAGCACGATTTAAGATATATCTTAAATATAATATGTATTTCTTAAATCGTGCTCGTAAGTCATAAAAAGGTATTTTGTGATATTAACAATTGACATCAAAATGTACAGAAAAAAATATAGAATATCTTAATCACGGCTGTAGAAAGTATTAGATAGTGGAGTATAAGAGTTCTTATCTCTAATATGAAAAAGTGAAGATCTGGTGGCGCTCCCTGCGGATGTCAACTAAAACTACAGAGTTGCAAAATATAATATAAAATATAATATAATATATTAACAGATATCTATATAGTATATTATACTATACTGTGAATATATTATATATTATATATTATTCATATTTATATATATACACATATATATTATACAGGGTGATTCTTTTATCATTGAACACTCATTATTTCAAAAAGTATTAACTTTTTTCAATTTTTTTTTTTTTCAAAATGTTTAGTTTTATGCTTTTCTAAAACTATGTAAAATTTTTATTTTTTTCACTTTAATATTTAATAGTGAAATCACTATCAACTTTTGATTTTCAAATGGCAACCTATACTTAAAATGTTATAAAATAGTAGGGATATTTTTTTTATGAATTCTAACGTTTAAATTACTATTTTTCATTTAACCGTTCGCGAGTTATAGCTTTTCAAAGTTGGGCGGTTTTCGGTTTTAATTTCTGAAGACCAGTAGTCACATGGGTAATAAATAATAATAATAGGTACATATTTTCACATGTAATAAACTCGTTATCGACTATCGTTCAACACAGTAATGACAATGAACTTTGTACCTGTAGGTTACAAATTAATTGTTATAACTAATTTAGATAATAATTAATAACCTGATTAAAGTTTTGATAAGAAAATAAATGAGTTGAGGAAATGGGGACAGTGAGTCGTCTGAAGGTCTACCACTGTTAACATTTTTCGGACAAGTGCTTATCACTCAAAAAAAATATAATTATAATTTTAAAAATTTTATGTTGGTAATTAATTTTACTCGACTATTTTAGATTCTGAACGGAGTGATGAATGTATTGATTTTACAATGATGTATGTCTGACGACAACATTTGGAGCAGTAATATTGCTTCAATTTTTGACTTCAGCCCCTCTTTGAAAAGGAAATTGAATCTAGTTGGTACTTTGGAGAGGTCAAAAGTTAAAAAATTTCAATATTTTTCAAATGCGTCGGAAAAACCCCTAAAAAAGTAACGGAAAAACGGGATTTTCTACGCAAAACCAGTTTTCGACCAAATCGACTAAATATATGGTTGTAATTCAAAATCTAATCATTATAAATACTTGAAATTTTGACCAAATGTTAATGTTAGTGTTCTCTATACACCGTTAAATTTTCAAAGTATTTTAACTTTTTTTGAGCTATTTATAGACAATTGAAATTTTTAGTTTTTTTAAGTATTTTTTTTTTAAATAACGATGAAAAATTTTTGGCTGGCCAGAAAATCTTTAAAATTTAATACAAGGTTTTTTATAAGTTGTTCTTAAAGTGATAAAAAAAAATCCGAAATCGTTAGTCACAATTTTTTTTTATAAGTGCTTAAAGTTCGAATTTATACGAAATATGTCAAAATTTAAATTAAATTTCATACTCTCATTATGCCTATGTTGCCAAATACTTTTTTTATTAATAAACAGATACTATAAAGTAACTATAGTAACATATAGTAACTATGCTATTTGTTTCAAAATAGAATAAATGACAATATTTAAATAGAATATATCCTAGATTGACAAATCATCTCCGTTCAGAATCGTTTCTCGTATACAATGATATTCATCGTTGCATTCAAATTTAACCTACGCTAGTCCGAGGTCCACCCCACCCCCTAATGTACACCAGAGCGATACTCACAGTGGTGGCTGAGTTACCACTAAGTTACTCACCACATTGAGTAACTCACTTACCCGCTTTTTTGATATTTGTTTTTATCCAAAAAGTATAAGTTGTAGAAATTTGAAAATTTCATCAGTTGTTTACATTAGCATTTTCTTTATATAATTTTATTTTCAAAAGATTTCACTCATTTTTAATCAATTTATAGGCATTTGAAATAATCAATTTTTTAGATTCTGAACGGAGTGATGAATGTGCCTATTGATTTTACAATGATGTGTGTTTTTTTTGTTTTTGTTTTTGTGTTCAAATGTAATTCAAAAACTAATTTATGTAAATACTTGAAATTTTCACCAAATGTTTATGTTAGTATTATCTATAGGTATACAGTTAAATTTTCAAAAAATTTTGAATTTTTTTGAATTATGTATATACCACTGAAATTTTTGATTTTTATGAGAATTTTTTTTTGAAGTGTTGATAAAAAAAATTTTGGATTACCAAGAAAACTTGAAAATTTAATACAAGGTTAATTATGAGTTGTTCTCATTGTAGCTGAAAAAAAATTAAAAATCGTTAATCACAATTTTTTTTATAAGCGTTTATAGTTCAAATTTTTACGGAATATATCAAAATCGTGAAAATTTGCAAGTAATTTTGAAGTTTAAAAATCATAAAATTTTTTGTGTTTATATCTAAGAATAAAAAATTTAACACTAAGTTTTACATAAGTTTTCCTTCAAGTAGCTATAGAGAAAACTCGAAGCATCATTATAGGAAAAATTTTAAGTGCGTTAGAATTTTAAATTTTTACCAAATAGCGTAACGACAACGATTTATCCTCAAACGATTTTAAATATTTGTTGTTTTTCAAATAGTTTAAGTGGTAAATACTTGAAAACTTCAACAGTTATTTAGATTGGCATTTTCTTCACATGATTTGATTTTCAAAATATTTTGACTTTTTTTGAGCAATTTATAGACAACTGAAATTTTCAATTTTCCTAAGAGTTTTTTTTTGAAATGTCGATAACATTTTTTTGGCGGAGTCAAAATATTTGAAAAATAAATACAAAGTTCCTCATAAGTTATTCTTATGGCGATAAAAAAATTATAAGAATATAAAGGCACTATTTTTTTTTTATTTGCATTTGAAGTTCAAATTTTGACAAAAATTCGTCAAAATCATGAATATTTTTAACTATTTGGTAGTTAAAAATTTATAAATATTTTACTATCAAAAGCTAAGAATTTTAAATTTAATACTATGCTGTCCATAAGTTAAGCTTAGAATAATTAAAAAAAAGTTTGAGGATTATTCAATTAAAAAAATTTTATGATTGTTTAAAGTTTTAATTTTAATAAATAATTTGAAATCAAAAATACACGTGTAAAATAACGTTTTACAAATAAATAATTTTCGATTTTTGTATTTTTTAGACTTTTACTTAAATGTTTGAATTTGTTACAAAATAGAATATATTATGACAATATTTAAATATAATATATTCTAGACTCTCCGTTCAGAATCGTTTTTCGTATACAATGATAATTGCATTCAAATTTAACCTACCCTAGTTTGAAGTCTACCCCACCCCCTAATGTACAGCAGAGCGACACCCACTACCCGCTTTTTTTTTATTAGCATTTAAGGTTCGATTTTTTACAAAAGACGTAAAAACAATGAAAATGTGCAAATTATTTCGAATGAGAAATTCATGAATATTTTACGTTTTAAATCTAATATTTGAAAATTTAATAAAAGATTCCTCATAAGTTTGTTTATTTTTATTAAAAACAAAATTCTCTACCGAAAAGTCAAATTAAATTTTTATGAGCGTTTGAAGTTGAAAATTTTCGAAATTAGATAATCAGTTAATTTCAAAAACGAATGACCTTATAGACACTTGGAATGTATACCATATGTATATTTACCAATTATTATACTTGATAAAATTTCCAAAATATTTTGACTCGTTTTTAGTTGATTACGAACATTTAAAATTTTAAAATTTAAGAGTCTGAGCGGAGCAATGAATGTATTGGTTTTACAATTGCTTTTTTTTTTTATTGAAGGTCAACATTTTAATTTCGCAATAGTTGCCCAGGAAAACAAAATAAAAATTGAGAAAAAATGGGAATTTTTACGCAAAATCGATTTTGGTTTTTGGTGTAACTCTAAAAAAATGATCGAAAACACATGAAATTTTCACAAAATGTTTATACTAGCCTTTTCTATACATTAAAATTTTTTCAAAATATTTTGATTTGTTATAATATTAAAAATTCAGTCACTTTTTTTATAAGCATTTCAAGTTAAAATATTAACAAAATACGCAAAAAATGAAAAAAATTTGCAAATTATTTTGAGCTATAAATTCATAAAAAATGTTCTTTTTAAATCTGAGATTTAAAAATGTAATACAAGATTTCTCATAAGTTTGTCGTCCTTTATCAAGAAAAAAAATGTTTACATGAAATTCACATTAAGTTTTTCTTTAGGGTATGAATTTCATATTATTACAACATTGGATATTTATTATTTACTAGCCATTTCATAATAGCAATTAAGCATATCCGTTTTTTCTTGATTTGAATAAGACATAATGTATTTATGTCAGTTGAAGGCACTTGACTGTTTATTTATACAGATAACAAATTTAAAACTAATAGTTAAATATTATTGTCTATTTGTCTGACAAAATGTTTAAGATGTATGATTTATATTAATACCATGAATTGATACTATTTGAAATTCTCTTTAAGGTAAGTATAGAAAAAAAAATAATTTCACAATAATTTATTGAATAAATTAAAATTATACATACACATGTACATTGTACACATAATTAAGTAATTATAATGTGCATATAAATATTAATATAATAAGTATAAGTATAATATAAATTAATTTTCATTAAAATTATAAAAAAAACAATTGATTAAATAATAAAAATACAAGTTACCTTATATTGTTTAGCAATCAGCATATTTTTCATTATACAGTTAATTTTAGAACAAGACATATTTATAAATTTAATGATTAGGCAATTCACGACGAGTCAAGTATACATATAATCGTTATTTTTTAAACATCATAATTCAAGTCATTAGGGCCCGATTTTTAACAAAATGTATATTTTTTCACTTAAAATAATTCTGATTAAATATTGATCAACATTTCCTAATTTCTAAATTCTATTTCTATAGTTAGTATTATCTTAATGCATATCTAAATAAAATATAACATTGTAATGATAATTATAATACCTATTGGGTGTTGGATACAAGTTCAATATGTTAAAATATTATAAAATTAAGTAAAATAATTTTAACTTAGCTCAGTTATACTTGTAATTATAATTATAATTATATAAATTTATAATTCTCTTTATTCATGACATTTCAATTTTTTCATAGTAAATAAATCTTTAAATACTTTATATATTTTTTTAAATATTTATACACATTAATATGTATAATATTCACAAACAATAATATATATTATATTGTTAATGCATAAATATGTTCATATCCTTAAATTAATTGTTTGCATTAAAAACCGGGCCCTAGTAACAATAAATCCCTAATTCATTTTATTTTATATTATTAGTAACCACTATAAAATGTTAATATCATTTTAAAGTACAGGATTATGAAAAATCTATTCCAAATTTGATGACACAGTTTAATCAAAATTTTCGTTAAGCAGTTATGCAAAATATGAGTAATGATAAACATGTGTTCAAGAAATTCAGAACAAATTCTCCATTAACCCCAGACCTAAAACAATAGTAACATTTAAAAGTGGCACTAATAATATATCAACTTAGATATGTAACTTTAATAATAATAATTAATAACTCAATAATTAGCAATAAATAGGCAACAACATCAACCATTTACAAAAAAACAATGTTTATTTTGCATATTACTAATTACTATGTAATACCTAAATATAATTTTAAAAATATATTTAGTTTAATATTTAAATTGTCAATTGAGTATACACATATATAAACAAGTAGGTACTTAGTGATAATCATAATATACATATGTGATAAGTTTTTTTTTTTTAAAACATTAATAATTTAATTTACTCTATTTATACATATTATAATTATTTTTATTTTTAAGGGTTAAACATAAGTTTTAATGATTAATGTTGCTGTCCCATATTTAATTTAACTATATAATATGAAGTATTAAAATTTAGTATACTAGCATTTACAATATTTTTTTATCATTTACAATTTTCTTTACATATTATTTATTGATAGGTTACAGTTTTCCTCAGGATGTAGTTGGGCAGACTTGATTATTTTACGCTTCTTTGAAATTAACTAGATTATCTACAAAAAAGATAATAAAAACCTAATAACTTCCTCGTAAAATTGAATAATGTTACAAATAAAAAATATTTATACATACCTATGATCGATGTTGTTATATGTTGGAATATTAAAATCCAATATAGTATTTTTAACAGATGTATAGTATTATTTTAGTTTTCACGTTGTTCTCAATTTTTCTAAGTACAATTGTAGCATAATATGTATATTTTTCAAGTCATATGTCCAAGAATATTCTTATTAGTACATGCTTGTAATTATCTTAGAATTTTTGTATGCAACAAACATTCTGGATTAATTGAAGCCAATAGCTGTACAGTTACAATGCAACTTGATTTTAAAAACAAGCTATGTATTATCAACTTATAAATAATACATAATAGATCTATAATAATGTATTATTGTCTATCGATATACATTTGAACAAAAATTGTATAGAACTGATAAAACTGAAATTAAAATTGTTTAAATACATTATTATTGTTTACTATAATTTTTAAAGCTTTTTACAAAATTATTAAAACTTACCAATAAATTATTCTAAGTTCCTGATAGGTCGTCAAGTAGTATTCACATGTGTAATACCAATTTAAATGAAACTTAGGTTTAAATAAATAGTTAAACAAAATACGTCATAAAAAAACTACTTATAATTAACCATCATATTTAATATAATTTTTACTTATTTAACAACATTCTATTAGAAAATAAATGTTTCAATATTTAATTATATTATGAATGTTGGCGTATGACGTGTTTACTCTTTATGTTAGCAATGAAAGTAATAAAATAATTAAATTTTCAATCACAGAAAAGACGATTTAAATTAAACTTATTAAACTAAATGTCACATGAATTTTATATTTTTTTGTTTAAAAGTTAAAGAACATTATTTGGCATATTATTAACTTAACATAGGCCATAACAGTATAGCACTGAAAAGTGAAAACTGAAAAGTAAACAATTGTATTATCTATTTTTATTGGGAATACCCAACGGTTTGGTTCGATGAGAGTTTATCTGTGATTAAAGTATTATCATTTGTCATGTGTAGTGGTCACGATTAAAGATATCTTTAATCGTGGTAGTGGTTTAGGAAGTATTTTCATATTATGATATTGTTATCATAATAAAAATTTTAAATGATAAGATCTGTTTCATCTGATTTATTATTAATCATAATTTTTGATATTACGGAACAGTGCCATAGTCCACGATAGTCCATAGTTCGTGTAGGTAGTAGGAGGTACAAATTAAACTACAACGATATTAGTACTTTATTCTATGTTAGTACCATTGGTCGAACGATAACGATTTATAATTTGAACTACTGGTCTTTATAATTATAATCTAATAATTGTGTTCTAATCAATGTCTCACAGCCGTAATAACCTTTGGGACTAACACCTAAAAACCTCAAACCGCCCAACTTTGAGCAGCTATAACTCGCGAACGGTTAAATGAAAAATAGTAATTTAAACGTTAGAATTCATAAAAAAAATATCCCTACTATTTTATAACATTTTAAGTATAGGTTGCCATTTGAAAATCAAAAGTTGATAGTGATTTCACTATTAAATATTAAAGTGAAAAAAATAAAAATTTTACATAGTTTTAGAAAAGCATAAAACTAAAAATTTTGAAAAAAAAAAAATTGAAAAAAGTTAATACTTTTTGAAATAATGAGTGTTCTTCGATAAAAAAATCACCCTGTATATAGGTACCTATATAGTTTATTTAATATTTATAGATAAAATAAAAATTCTATCCATTAATCCATTATACTTATACAGTTATACATAAATATCTATTATGATAATAGATATATAATATCTACATATTATATATGCTTATTGCTTATGTAAACTTTTACTAAGATCTTAAATAGGTATACATTCTTAATTACTATCATTTAAACATAAAATATAAGTACCTAATTATTGTGCAGCTGTTCGTGAACCTCACTCTATAGGAAAAACTATTTTCGGTGTACCTAAAGACAATCAAATAAAAGAACTTTGGTAAAATGCTTTAGGTATTAAATTAAAAAAAGTTTTAGAGAATGTGCATCACATTTTAAAAATTCAGACATCATAAATGGTTGGGAGTCAAGCGAAGGACACAATAAGTAGGTACACAGTAGGTTTATATAATGATACAAATTGTATAATTAAAAGAATATTTTATATTTAGTGATGTATTAAATAAAATAAAAGTAAAAATTTACCACCAGTTGACAATTATTTAATATTATATAATTCCTAGAGTTGTTTGAACTTTTGAAGACATTTAAATTAAAAAAATGAGCAGTTTCAATACATTTAAATAAACATGTATCTCTATTAGGTATTAATGTCAAGCAGTGCTTGACTTGATAAAATTAAAGTAGGGGGACTCAGTTAACTTTTAAAAAAAAGAGTGTCCCCATCACTTCTTAAATGTTACTAAGCCGTGGGGGCTACGCCCCCACACCCCCTATAACCCTCTTTAAATCATATGGAAAATATTTATAAATAATCAAACTAAAAAAAAATTACTGTAAATATTATATTGTATATTTTAGTTATAACTAATATAATAAACTCAAAAGTAACTAAATAAAAAACAATTCATTTTAACTATTTATTTAAATAGTTTCATAGGTTAGGACGTCATAATTAAGAAATATATTCTAGGATGCAATAGTAGTTGGAACAAATTTGTTGTGATAATTTAAGATAATTAGTTAAATAATAATAATAAATACCTTAATAATTATTAAATCCATGGTAAGAAAAATTACTATGATATTATCACGTGCATTTGATAAAAATTCAGAATTATGTAGCGTCCCCTGCGTTCCCCTTAAAAATAAAAGTAGGGGTGCGCTAAAATTTCTGAAAAATTAGTTGGGGTACTCCGCCCCCCTCCCAAATCGAGCACTGATGTCAAGGTACCTAATGTTTGTAATTTACATACCAAAATATCAGATTTTTGTATATATAGTAGACATTTTTTTTAAAATAATCATTTATGTAGTTTGAAAATCTGAATGATACAGCAGTACCAGATTTTATAGATGTTTCAAAACAGTTGAATGAAGAAGAGTTCTTAACTTCTAAAAGACGAAAGGTTCTAATTTCTAAACATATAATGATTTTATTAGTATAAGTAATTAATATACACATACTATCTACAGCCGTGTTTACAAGGTATTACTAGAGGGCCTAGATAATATATAATGATAATAATATATATAGTATATTATATAGGCTCTCTAGACTATAGGTATTACTATTTACTTCTTCACCGACAATATGAAATAATATGTTAGGACCAGTATACCTATATACTTGTCTATGGTTAGGACTTATGAAGCTACTGGTCTACACTCAACATCATTCTATAGTAGCCAGTAGGTAATTAAAAAACAAAGCAACTTAAATAAAATATATACCTATTTCAATACAGGGGCGGACTGAGAGGTAAGCGGCCAAGTATTCTACATAAATAAATAGCCGGCCCAACCCGTTTATACCATTCTCTATAAATACCTACCTTGCTACCTATTTTTTCGGGTAGTTTATCAAATATTTTATATATAACATACCTAATTCTTCACCTTGTAGCCTGAAAATATACTATAATACACTTAGCTTATTACGATTATAATTCATAACACTAATTGCACTAAATACTTAAAATATTAGTTACATATTGATTTAAATTAGAGCAAAATAAAAAAGCTAGTCAAGCCCGACGTTTTCTCACCTTTGTTATGTAAGTTAAGTGTATTTAATCAAGAATGACCAATATTTTCTTCAATAAAACTTTTGTCACCAATTTATCAATGAAATATACATAAAAAATATAACCAGATTTGTACGCAAAAATTAAATTTGTATTAAAAAAATTATCATGCATCTTTATTTAAGTGAACATTTTTTTCATTAAATATTTAAATCTGAAGTATCTTTTACATATTTAAGAAAATCTATAGTTTCATAGATATTTGAAAATTATTGTAGTTCAGAAATTAATTTCTGGTGGTCGATACCAACCAAATCAGATAAAGCATTTAACCAATATTCCGGATAAAGCTAGCTGATTTTTAAAAAATTTTTAAAATTAGGTATTGGATATCTGATATAATGTGCATATTAGTTGAAAAACGATTTATGAAGCTGCTAATTAGTTGATCAACAACACATTGAAACATTTCTATACGGAATTTATTTACAACATTTGCATTTGTTAATTCATCAGCACAATTGTCATTAAAGTTTTTCTTCATTTTGCGTATTCGTGGTTGAGGGAATTCATTTTGTACAATGGCAGTTTCTGAAATATCATCTTACAAATTACAATATTATAATTTACCATGGAAAAATGTATACATAGATAATATATGAATTCGTGATAATAATAAAATATATTATAATATGTATATATTATTATTAACTATATAATTCGACTACGAAGTATTAACTTATAACAGTATCGTACCATTCTTACCTACCAACCAGCAACCAATAGTAGTAGTTTTTAACTGTATAGTATTTAAAATTTAAAAATAAATTTATTAGTAATATACTATATAATATCGTCAATATTAATCATCATGAGCCCCGGCCCGGCGGCCCATATATTGAGCCGGTCAGGTGTGCTACGGCACACTAGCACACCTGGCCAGTCCGCCCCTGTTTCAATATAACTATATATCTAATAGACTATAATAGAGATATCTCGTGAATATTGGTATTTACAAGTTGCAATTCCCCAACAATTAAATTAATTGAATCTGATATCTGACATCTGTGCAATACTGCAATCCCCCACATTAGGTCTAGGTACCTATTAGTAATTACTTAATAGTAGAATAGAGTAATAGACAAAAAAGAGGCCACCAAAAATGTCGAATGACTTGCCGAAAAAAAAACTTACGGCTAAATATTTTGATAAATACTTTACGGGGTCCTAACTCCTTTTTTATCCGAGAACGGGGCTCCGGGGCCAGGGTCAGGCCCACACTGAACATAATACATTTTACATGTCCAGGTTAGTATTAATTTATATATTTTATTATTTATATAATATTATGTATTTTTTTTAAAATCGATTAGGCTGTAATATTATATTAGTCGTCAAAATTATTTTCTTCCAAAATATTTGTCGGCTAAAATACGGTTCGACTATAATATTTATCGAATGAAATATTGTCGGTTAAATTATATTCGGATCAAGTACTGTCGTCCAAGATATTATTCGGCTGAAATAATTTCTGATAAAATATTTTCGGGCAAAATATTATTCCGTCTAAACATTTGTCGGCTAAAATACTGTCGGCTGGAATACTTTCGGCTGAAATACTGTCAGCAAAATTATTTTCGGAATTTGTATAGCCCTCCAAGACAGATATCTATAATATATGTTATAAAAAAAAAATATACATATATGTATATATATGTGGGGTGGTAACACTGGTGTCAACCAAGTCAAGCCAGGGCAGTGTGATGACCTGTCCGGGGAGGCCAGCAGTGATGTGAGATGGAGGGAAATTTCCCGTTAAGAAGGAAATTGTATGTCCCAAAAATGGGTGGTGGGAAAAAGGGAAGAAATTGTATGTTACTTGAAAATAGGGAAATTTTGAAAATATTGTAAAAAAAAAATAATGATTTTTTTTTTTTTTTTTTTTTTTTTTTTTTTTATTAGCTTTTAGTCAAATACTATTACAGCTCAACAATTATACGTAATATTATATAAAATTATAGATTAAACATTGTACATTATATATATAGTAACACCGATTAAGAGTCTTGTAAGGATTCGGCACAGCGTACGCCGTAGCCAATACAATAGAGATAAAATAGCAATTAAGTTTGTTAGAAATATACAATTTAGACATAGAATAAAATACATTACTGTTATGTTAGATAAAGAAAAATTTTTTACAGAAATAGCTATGGAGATAAGGAGGTTTTGGGAATTAATGAGTGTAGGACTGAAGAGAGGAGAGTAATTAGAGGACTGATTAGAGAGTTGAGGTTAGTTATAAAGTTAGATAATAGGACGGGGAAATTATCTGTGGAAAAATCTTTGGTCCGGGTAGCTTCAGCGTATGATTTTGGTCTGGAATGAGGATTTGGCGCCGGAACTTTGGTTGTAGAAGCCTTGAAAAGTCTTGGGTTTTTTTGAGCACTTATGAAGGTAGGGCAGCCCCTGTAGTTGGCGGTATGATCCCCGGAGCACAGGGCACATTTTGCCTGGATATTCCGATCTTTGGAACATTCCTTGGTGTGATGATTTGCACCGCATTTAACGCAGCGCGCAATGTGGTGACAATAATTTTGCGTGTGGCCATATAATTGGCATTTATGACACTGCGGAGGACCGCGATTCTTTTTATGTGGTTTTTCTATAGTGACTTTAGTGTTAAGTAAAAACGAAATTTTTGTGATATCCACATTGTTGGTATTTTGGGAAACTTCTATAGAAAATAGAGGTAGGGGGCGTTTATTTTTGTCTGATATATTTTGAACACGTACGACAGAGTGTCCCAATTCTGATAGAGCAGAAACAATATCTTTTTCAGTGGTAGAGAAGTGTAAGTTTCTGATAACAAACCTGACTGAGCGATATTGACGGGGTTTGAAGGTGTGGAATTTGGCGTCGGTGTCATTAAGATGTTTCACAATTATGTTAAAATTTGACAAATTCGAGGGCTGAACAATAAGATATATAGTAGAAGACTTACATGTGAATCCATTCGGACCGATAAGATTTGTCAATAGATTTTTGAATGAAGAGTAGTTTGAAATATCTTTAATATAAATTGGCGGTGCTGGAGAATCTTCGTCCTGATCGGGAATGTGAGCGTTGCCATGGTTTGATATGAATGTGATAGATGGTGTAGTAGTTTCCTTTTCTTCGGAGGCGAGAACGGCGTATCTGTTTGGTGTGATGAAAATTTTGGATTTTTTATCGCCAAGAGTAGGTGATAAAGACGAATTTGACAAATTGCGCTTTGAATGTTTTGCGTTGGTAAGATTGGGAGGCGAACCTGGACTCAAGTTCGGATCTGGATCTTTCACGAAGACGTAATTATCGCCGACCCTGGCTAAACGAACCGTTTGGCTCATTAGTAGGTCTATGATAACTACCGATTGTTATGATTGCAATTGAATAGAATCAATAAACGAGCGTAAAAACGGAGATAACGGAACAAACACAGTGCGAAGTACATGCGTCCATGTTGAGCGCTTCGGCCGAACTGAAAATAATGATTTATTTTATTATAGTGTCTTATCATTAAATATATTTTTATCACGAGTAATAATCAGTTTTTCCATGATCAATTTATTATTACTATATATTTGATTTTTACTTATCAAGAATATTTTGTTGCCATAATACAAGGTACCAGCTGATGGGTATATGCTATATACATTAGTAATTTATAACTCATAAGCTATTAATACATTTATATTGTATACACATTCGTAGTAACTAGTTTGTGCATTGTTGTTTTCGAATTTTCCATTGAATATTGTTGGTTAATAATTATTTGACTTTATCATTTTTTTCTTATTGTTAATGTAAAAATCTCAAGATTTCAAATTCGATGATTGTACATTTATACGTAACTTAAGAGTTTTAGTTTGCTTGTACCTGACAAGTGTTAAGTGTTTGAGTGTTTTACGTACTGAAATGAATTCTGATGATGAAGATTCTAACATTGAGCCATACAATACACCACCCAAAAAATTAAAACGTGGCCCTAAGTTGTTTTCTGACGATTGGTTAAAGTGTGTTGAGTTCAAAGGATGGTTACAAAAAGTTCTAAATAATGGTCTAAAAGCTCATTGTACAGCCTGCAAGGTGAGATATTATTATTACAACACAGTTTTTAAATAACTGATGATATTATTGTGTTTGTAGGTGGTCTTAAATGCTGGGAAAAGTGACTTACTCAAACACGCCGCTGGAAAAAAACATATAGAGAATCTAAAGGTAATTAAAAATTCTAGAAATATTGAAGAATCTTTTAAAAACACAAAACCTGAACAAAGTGTTGCTGTGAAAGAAACAGAGATAAGATTAGCTTCATTTTTTGCGGAGCATAATGTTGCGTTTCAGGTTGCAGATCATTTGTTGCACGTTATGAAAAAAAGTTTCTATGACTCTAATATTGCACAAAGTATTACATTAAATAGAACTAAGTGTACTAGTATTATTAAAAATGTACTAAATGCTGTTGAAACCGATGAAACTATTAATAATTTAAAAAATGTAAAGTTCTCAATTCTTGTGGATGAGAGTACAGATATAACAGACCATAAATTTATGTGCACCTTGGTAAGATACGTATCTCCGGCAAATGGTTTAGTAAGAACTGAATTATTAGAACTAATATCGTTAGATGCAACTGACTGTTCTGCAGAAAAAATATATAATGCCTTCAAAAATTGTTTAACAGCAAAAAATATTCCATTAGCAAATATTATAGGACTAGCATCTGATGGTGCAAATGTCATGGTTGGGAAAAATAATTCATTTTTTTCCCATTTGAAATGTGATGTTCCTTTTGTAATATTAATGCAATGTTTGTGTCATTCATCAGCTTTAATAGCTGGGAAAGCTTGTGAAAAACTTCCAAGAGGGCCCGAAGAGTTAATAAGAAATATAGCTACTTACTGTTCTGGCAGTGCGAAACGCTATGCACAGTTATGTGAATTACAGGACTATTTTCATGTGGAAAGAAAAAAAATATTAAAACTAGCTTCCACCAGATGGCTTTCAATGCACCAGTGTGTATCACGCGTTTTAGATTGTTGGGATGTATTATTATACTTTTTCAGAATTGCTGTTGTGGAAGACAAATTATTAGCTGCTCAAAATATTCTTGCAGCAATGGAAAATAATTACAATAAAGCATACTTATTATTTTTAAAATATGTCTTAAACATTATTAATTCATTTAATGCCTTATTCCAGAGTAGGAATGTTTTGATACATAAAATGTATGAAGCTTCAGTCAATATTTTAAAAGAGTTCTGTAGTAATTATATTAAGCTGAATGTTCTTGTTAATAATTCTTTAGAGGATGTTAATGTAGCAGATCCAAATAATTATTTGCCTGCTAAAGATATGATTTTGGGAACAGAATGTGAAAACTATATAAAGAACTTTTCAGCTGAAGCCACTGAATTAGTTAAAAATAAATGTTTAGAGTTTTACATAACAGCGGCTCTAGAAATAAAAAAAAGATTGCCAATTAATAACCACTTATTCCAGCAGCTCAAATTTCTAGATCCAAAGGTGGCATTACATGTAGCAACAGACGAATCAGAAATAAATTTTGAAATAATTATTGAACAGTTGAATGAAAATGTTGATTTGAACATATTACAGAGTGAGTGGAGACGTATGAAAATATTAATAAATGGCAATGAAAAAGCAAGGCTATTATTATTACCTATTGATGAGTTCTGGTATTGTATTAGCAACATGAAAGACTATTCTGATACATACTTATATCAAAATATTTATAAACTAGCTAAATCATGCTTGAGTCTTCCTCACTCAAATGCTGAAGCTGAAAGAATTTTTTCAATAGTAACTGATGTTAAGACGAAAAAACGCAATCGTATAGGAGATGATACTTTGAACTCAGTGGCCGTTATAAGATCGGCTTATGGAGCCAAGAACATAAATTGTTTGAATTTTGAAGTAACTAAAAAGCATTTAAAATTACATAATTCAGAAAATTTATATAAGAAATGATTTTATTGTTAATTTCATATAATATTTTGTTACTGTTTTATTTGTATTTAATTTTTTATTGTTTTCATACCATACAAGTGATAGTTACATATCTGTAACATATGAGTTTATAATATAATAATGTTTATATTTGTTTGTTAATTTCATACTTTTATTACTTTTTTATTTATCTATATTATATAAGAGTTGTATTGTAGACTGAAGTAATTAATATCTAAGTCTTACAAGTAAGAGTATTACTATTTACTACTATTGTTTACATAATTTTCATTTAATTTGTTATTGTTTTCATACCATACAAGTGATCGTTACATATATGTATCTTATGAGCTTATAATATACTAATGTTTATATTTGATTGTTTAATTTTATATTCTTGTTATTGTTTTATTCATTTAATTTATATTTTTTTATACAAGTGTTATATCATATAAAATGTAACTAGAATATATAATATATCTAATAATATTTTTTTAAATTATAAATTATTACAAGATGGAATATTGGAATATTTTATATATTTAGTGGTAAGTTGTAACTCATGAGTTAATTATGGATACGAATTTGTTACTACAGTTTTGTTAGGAAGACATCTTAAATAATCTTTTCGTATTATGAATTTATGAAAGACAATCATGCATGAATTATAAATTATTATTTATTAAATGGATTGCATAAACGCCACAAAAAAGAAAAGATAATTAATTACTGTACAAGCAACAACTATTTTTTTATTTTTTTTTTTTATAAGGATTAAGGAGAAATGAGAACAAAAAATAAATAAAATTATGAACTTAAGACTTTTTATTTTTAACAAAAAATAAACAAAATTAATATCAACCTAATAAGGTACCTAGTTTAAAACAAAAAATAAAAGATTTTTTACTTTTAACAAAAAATATACAAAATTAATAACAACCTAAAATAAGGTAGTTTAAAATAATAACTAAATAAATTGATATTCTAGTGTACAGTATAAATATGTACAGTATAAACAATATATCCAGTATATATACTGTATATATTTTTTAAACTACCTTATTTTAGGTTGTTATTAATTTTGTTTATTTTTTGTTAAAAGTAAAAAGTAAAGTCTTTTTTTTTTGTAATACTACCTGATAGTATTACAAAAAAATAATATTAATAGTCACTCGTCTTCTTCTTCAACTGAATTTAAAATTGTGATGGTTGTAAACAAATCATTAGAATTATCAAAGTTGGCTATTTTTAGTGTTTTATCAGAAACATATATTTTTGAGTCGAATAAATTTAGCATTTCTTTTGATGGAACAAACGAAGTACAACATTGTTTTTTAACACTGTTGTGTACTTTTATTCTTATCAATGCTACCAACATTGATTGGCCCATTCTATTCCTAACTTTAGTTTTTGTTGCATTCATTACACTAAATATTCTCTCAACCACAGCATTTGAAATTGGTAACAACAATAATCTTAATGCAAACTCACCGAGTTCTTTAAAAATATGATCTCCGGCAGCATTTTTCACCTGTGATAGTGTAGCCCAACAGTTAATAAGGGTTATTTCGTGTGCAGATTTGTTTGGAAATATATCGTTAAAACTGATAGATCCTAACTTCCTCCATTGAATTTCCAACAGATCTTTATCAACATTAACTCCTATTGAAAAACAAAAAATACATTTAAATATTGTGTATACTGGTATTATACTTATTGTAGTAAACCCAATACACTTGTATTGTGTTAACTTATTATTTAGTGTAGAAAACACATTAATTAAACATTTTTACCTACTTATTATTTCTACATTGTAAGCAATAGGCCAGAAAGATACGGCTTTCCGCCGAATGGTAGTTTTTACTACACTCAGCGGAAACACTATGTTAAATTTACATAGGCCAAAGTCCAGAAAAAATACGTTGTTTTTGTGAATAGGTGTTTTTTTTAACACATTCAGCGGAAACAACGTGTTATATTTCCATAAATATGTAGATTATGTAATAGGCTCACGCCATTCCGAATCAAGCCCGATTATAATTATTAATAATACTAGTTCCCTATATGTCATTGAGAACTCATATAAATACGAGTAGAGGACCTAGTATTATTCAGAAGGTAGTTAACTCCCAATGTAAGACTATTGCTCGTCGTGGACTTCGTCACAGCCACATCGCCGCGAGTTTACGGTCCATTCCCCAGTACTTAGAACTATACATAGCAGTAAGCTATTATTTGTAACTTTGTTCTATTTTTATTTAGTATTGTGTTGTTTAACGTAATAAAGTAATAGTATTTTATTTCAATTAATACATCAAGTGTTATAATTATTCTACCTGCCTTTCTCAAACACCAACTCAAGCCAACCAGGAACATTCAGTTTTCTTTTTTTTTAGTTACTATTTCAGTTATTAATTCCGAGTTATGGCATATCTTTAAGACGTGGTAGACATGATCCTAAGAAGCAAATATTAATTGGTTTATGGTATTTTGCTAATCAAGAATCATATAGGTTAGTAATTTTTTTCATGGTAAATAAAACTAATTGTGTAATGTAATAACAAATAAAATTATTATTTAGGCAAATAAGTAACAGATTTGATGTTTCTCTTGGATCATCTATAACAATAATCAACTGCATGGTAGACAAAATATGTGAAAATGCTGATCGTTTCATTGTTTGGCCAAAAGGAAATAAACTAAATGATACTATTGAGGGGTTTACATCATTAAGAACTAATGCTTTTCCAAAAGTAGTAGGTGCCATTGATGGAGCTCATATTAAAATATTGGCACCTTGGACAAAGAGAAATAAAATGCCTCCCCTTGACCGAAATAGCTACATTAACCGAAAGCAGGTAGCAACAGTACTTTTAAAAGAAAGGCATTTAAAATAGTTACTAACACAAATAATTACTTATAAATCGTCATTCTAGGGTATTTGTGATTCAGAATATAAGTTCATTAATATATTTTCTGGTTTGCCAGGATCTGCACACGATGCACATGTTTTTAAAAATAGCCCAGTCGGTGAACAACTTATTTCAAACTCATTAAATCTCTTTCCTAGAGATATGCACATCCTTGGTGATTGTGCATATCCTCTATTGCATTGTCTAATGACACCATATAGGGATAATGGTCATTTAACTAGAGAACAAAGGCACTTCAATTATAAACTAAGCTCTAGTCGGATAGTGATAGAACAAAGTTTTGGAAAATTATTTGGGAGATTTCGTCGACTTAGGTAATGTATTAAAATCGTTCATAATTGCTACAATGACAATGAAATATAAAATATGTTTTAGATTTCTTGATGTCTATGACAAGACTAAGTGTGCCAAATTTATTACAACATGTATATGTCTACATAATATTTGTATGGATAGATCAGATGATTGGAGCAATCATGAAGCTTACACATCTAATTCAATATCAAATGACAAAGACACATGTTCAGATGTTATAAATAATAAAAATGCTGGCAAAATCAAAAGAGATGCAATATGTCAATATTTTGATAACTTTATACTTTAAATATTATAAATGTGTAATATTTTAACGAAAAAAAAAATAATTTATGTACCTTCAATTAAAACAAACCTAAACCTATTTATTTTTGCTTAGTGTTGCTATATAATCCCTCATTAAATCTATTTTTTTTTCCTCAATTTCATTGCTCTTTTGCATAATTTCTGCAGTCTTTTGTTCTGCTTCTTCAATTTTTTTCAATCTGTAGCGCAACAAATAATTTATAATTTAAAATACCAGATAGAACATTCAATAAAATTATTTTTACCCTAACTCAAGTAGTTGTTCTCTTTTTTTTTCTTGTTCTTCTTTTGCCTTGAAAAAGTCTATCATTTCTTGACGTTGATCAATTAATGAGATTAGTAAGCTTGAAACATTTTTATCCTTCAATTTCTTCTTACTTTTTATATTATCATCACTTTCCTGAAGTCCACAATGAGATGTACTTAATCCATCAGTATCTGTCATATTAGGTCATCATTTAATAACATATTGAGCAAATAAAAATTAATAATAAATATTGAAATAATTACAAGACTCTTCAATTTCTTCATTGGTATCTTCATCAATATCTTCAAACAAATTCTTATCTAAAATAAAATAAAAGAATTAAGTTACCTAATTCAATCAACTAATAATATTTTTATATAATAATATATACTAGTAGATGGTTTTTCAACAAATGAGACACTGTTGCTAGAACCAGTTATTGTTGCAGTTGATTGTTGTTTCGCTGGAGATGGCAACTTAGATCCAAGTAGACTTTTCACTGGTGGGTTTATATACGCTTTTTTAATTAGAAAAGAGTCCATTAAATTGAAGTAGGGCCAAGTAATTTTTCCTTCGCCTGACTGTAGTGCTTTTTTTTTGTTTTCTTTGTATCTAGTTTTTAATGTCCTCCATTTAGCATCACATTGTTTACCTGTTTCAATGTAATTATGAACTGCCATCTTATCTGCTAATAGACACCATAATTTGATTTTTTTCCCTAAATTAATTAAAATCAAATTGTCTAGTAAGTACTAGAGAATAAATCAAATTCTTCAGTTTATGATAAAGATATTTAAATGAATTATTTATAGTATTCTAATATTGGGTTGCTACTAATTTTTTCTTAAATAAAAGTGAGAATATAAGTATTATTTGCAATTAAGTGAGTAATATTCTAGTAAAAAGTGAGTGTTATTTTCATTTAAGTTTGTTTTTATTCAAAAAAAAAACTAAAAAATAATAAATAATTATAAAAATGAGGAATATTAAATTGAAACACTTGCTTACATTTAAAGAGCTTCAAAAGTGAGAAAATTGTGGTATCAATAATGAAATAAGTTCAAAAATGTTAAAAAGTGAGTGCTGATAGTAACCCTTTAACAAATACTTATAATTAGAAGATATGTATTTATAATATATTTACCCTGATGCGGTTTATCAAATTGATCTTCCATATCCCTATAAAGAGAGATCAACAATTTGGTTTTTTCTTCGGTCCATTTTGTATTGGAAATTTCTATTTCCCTATTTTCTACGTTTTTTGGATCTTGAATAACATAAATAATAAAAGGTATGAATTTTTATCAACAATTAGTTTTAAAATTGAACTGCAAAATGTAATTTAATAAGATAAAAATAAAAAAAATTCTTGACTATTTCTAAAAAAATAACGCCAACTGGCTTTTAATATAAAAAAAAGATATTATAACACTTACATGGTGTTATAGCATAATACAGCTTAAAGTATGCAGCTTATAAGTAACTCTTTGGGACCAGCACAAAGCTAGTCTTATAAGTTATAACCAAATTAACTTTATAGGCATCAATTTCATTCTTATACAAAATAATATACCAAACAAATCAACTAACCTTCTATCTGGTTGAATAATTTTTGTTTTTTGTAAGCTGCAGTATGTGTTGTAGGTGTGAAAGTGTTTGATGTATCATTATCAACACTATAAAAGAATAAAATCAGAATCAAAATGTCTTAAAATAAATTACACGGTGAATGGTGATTCACTTAACATTTCACCCCCATTTTTTATATAATTACCCATACATTTATTCAAATTATGGTTAGGTATTGAAATTTTTAAGAAAATTTAAAGAGTAAATCCAAAATTTAAGTATTTATATATATTATATATATATATTTATATATTTATTTTAAAAAATTCAAAAAATCACTTGGGAGATAAACTGCATTCGTTCCATAAAATGTATTGAATTTAATGTTATTGGTAAGTTATTTTATTTTAAAACTACCTTATTTCTGGATTTGTTTTTCTTTTTGGAAGATTCTTACTCTTACAAATGTGTTCTTCTGTACCGAAACAAACCTCAGTGCAATCATTACATACCTAAATAATTAACAAAACAACAATCTGTAGTACTATTCTATTACGTAGTTTAATTTATGTGTATATACTAGTATATATAATTAATGGTTGTACTTACATAAACGTTAATTGTTTCATCAATTTGATGTTCCATTTCCATAGTTAAATAAAAATTTTAAAAAATTAAATAAAAATTGCTTCTTCGTTAAAAAAAGATAACTTATTCATTATCTTTCTTGACAAATAACAAATAAACTTTTTAAAGGTTCTATACTATTTTTAATCTAATACGTATATGTTTTACAATATAAAAATATATAAATATACCAATATACCTATACAATCTAAATTTAAATGTATAATATTAATCCAATTTCCCGCCAAATTATAAATGATACGGTCGAACGGGCGCACCGTAAGCCACGTACCGACATCAAAACCCGGTACGAATAGATACGTATCACGGTTGTAACGTTTTAACGTATCATAAACATCTTGAACACTCGAGTTCGTTTCCGGAACATATCGGAACGTATCGATACGTATTATTTTTCTTCTTGAAAATCTTGATTGTCTCTTAAAATATTACCCAAGTATTCCATACCTACACATATCACAGTGTGTCATTAGGCAGGTACCAATCTTTTTTACAATATAATATATTATTTAAAAATATAATTAAATTTTTTCAAACATTTATTACCTAATTATTAATCTTCATTTGATCATAAGCAAATTTAACATACTCAGTGTTAGTTAATAAGTACTATTACAAAAAAACATAATAACAAAGCTGATATCAAAACATATATTTAACATTTGCAATATTATGTGTTTGATTCAAATATAAAATTAGTACATAATAATTGAAATATTGTTTTTAATTAGTTGAGTAACCAGTAACTATTATGCAATAGGAGCATAGGTAATTAATCTGAGTAATATAAAAATCCTACCACAAAAAAATGTTTTAATTTAATTTGGTAGTCTGCAATAATTATGAGTAAAACATACAATACTTAAATTTTATTACATACGAAATATATTAATTACATAAGAAAAACAGTGCTTAACGCAAAATTCGTCGCGGATCGGAAACGATTTAAATGCTTGAGATTTGACAGATATCAACAACTCAAACTGTAGTCGATAGGTTTAGGCGATAGGACCCCACGATTAAGATAGTAGGCAGGTATAGCAAGATCGAATCCCGTTCCGGCGGAATTAGGGACGGCGCATGCAGTAACATGGCCGTTCGGATTTTTTGCATTTTTTTTCTCGATTTTTTCAGAAATATTTTGTTTTATATTTATTATGAATAATGTATATAATAAATACACGATTAAATTTACTTCCGTATTTACAGTTTCTTTTTCTGTTAATTAATAGAATAAATTACAAATTGTAACTCTCGTGTTATGAATATTGTTAATATTGTATATTCAATACATAATAATATACAATTCAATACAATTTCAACTATCCGCCCACATTCTCCGCGATTCGACGCAATCGGATTGCTTACTTGATTACTTTAGTTGTGTATCATAATTGATTTTCCCCGTTGATTGCTGACTACTAAAATTTAACACGCGATTTACCTCTGACTTTTTTACGAGCATATCAACACCCGACTATCAACTTCCGAGGGAACATGACAAAATGTATAAAATATATTTGTACATAACATATTTCGAAATGAGAATTAATGAAAAGTTCTTATTATTTCACCAATTCCGCCCACAAAGTCCGCGATCCGACGAAGTCGGATTGCCTACCTGGTAGGTTTATTTGCGTGTAAACTGATTTTTCCATAGATAACTGATAAAGTATATAACATTCAAAAACTCACTTTGACTTAAAATATTTTACGAACAAAACAGCATCCGCCTAACGATTAAAAGGCAATAACATTGCTTTAAAAAACTTTTACGTTGCATAATTTTTTTATTTTAAATACATACAAATACAATTAATTAATGGATAAGATTTACTTCCATATAAACAGTTTGCTTTACTGTGAATTACTGATTAATTAATAACCGTAGAATGGCCTTACTTGGGACACTTTTGAACTTCAGATGAATGCTGATCGATAAGTATTCAAAATATGATAATAATAGTAAGAATCAAAAATTCTGGTCTTGGCTTAGACTTTAAAACCCATATGTTGTTTTGTTTTTGATTCCCCCCCTTGCTATTTTTTTTTTAAAAATATGCTTGTCCCAAGTTACCCTTAATTTTGGTAAACTTGGGACAACTATTCTTTTATATGAAAAAATAATGTTACACTACACACATTTTAACTTGGGACAGATATATAGTTTTTTAAAAAAAACAACTTTTAAAATATTACAATTTTTAATTTTTAAAATTATTATTATAAGTATATATTTTAGATAAAACAATAAAATAAATATAATTCTTTTTCTTTAACAAATCAGTCACTTTTTTCACTTATAATTACAATAACTAACAATTCAAACACTCCTTGGTTTTAGTTGCCTACTTAATAATATCACATGGTTTAATTTTAAGGTAAGTATAACATGAATAATAAGTACATATT
Source organism: Schizaphis graminum (assembly GCA_020882235.1). Taxonomy (NCBI): domain Eukaryota; kingdom Metazoa; phylum Arthropoda; class Insecta; order Hemiptera; family Aphididae; genus Schizaphis; species Schizaphis graminum. The sequence continues at coordinate 24,027,819 of CM037036.1, forward strand.
TTAGATAAAACAATAGGTAAAATAAATATTATTCTTTTTCTTTAACAAATCAGTCACTTTTTTCACTTATAATTACAATAACTAACAATTCAAACACTCCTTGGTTTTAGTCGCCTACTTAATAATATCACATGGTTTAATTTTAAGGTAGGTATAACTTGAAAAATAAGTACATCTTTTAGATAAAACAATAGGTAAAATAAATATTTTTCTTTTTTTTTTAACATTAATCATTTTTTTTTCACTTAAATAAAAATAAAAACTAAAACACTCCTTGGTTTTAGTTAGGTACCTACTTTATAAGATAACATTGTTTAGGAACATAAAATATAAACAATTTAAGTAACAATTGTCATGGGGAACTTGTACCGATTTCTTTTTAATATGACAGGATAAACAATATCTGCAATTTGATCAGCTGTCACACAACCAATATCTTCCACATCAGGGAATATATACAGGGTGATTCTTTTATCATTGAACACTCATTATTTCAAAAAGTATTAACTTTTTTCAATTTTTTTTTTTCAAAATGTTTAGTTTTATGCTTTTCTAAAACTATGTAAAATTTTTATTTTTTTCACTTTAATATTTAATAGTGAAATCACTATCAACTTTTGATTTTCAAATGGCAACCTATACTTAAAATGTTATAAAATAGTAGGGATATTTTTTTTATGAATTCTAACGTTTAAATTACTATTTTTCATTTAACCGTTCGCGAGTTATAGCTGCTCAAAGTTGGGCGGTTTGAGGTTTTTAGGTGTTAGTCCCAAAGGTTATTACGGCTGTGAGACATTGATTAGAACACAATTATTAGATTATAATTATAAAGACCAGTAGTTCAAATTATAAAATGTTATTGTTCGACCAAAGGTACTAATATCGTTGTAGTTTAATTTGTACCTCCTACTACCTACACGAACTATACGAACTATGGACTATCGTGGACTATGGCACTGTATCCGTGATATCAAAAATTATGATTAATAATAAATCAGATGAAACAGATCTTATCATTTTAAATTTTTATTATGATAACAATATCATTATATGAAAATATTTCCTAAACCACTACCCATAGAGTATACCACTACACATGACAAATGATAATACTTTAATCACAGATAAACTCTCATCGAACCAAACCGTTGGGTATTCCCAATAAAAATAGATAATAAAATTGTTTACTTTTCAGTTTTCAGTGCTATACTGCTATGGCCTATGTTAATAATATGCCAAATAATGTTTTTTAACTTTTAAACAAAAAAATATAAAATTCATGTGACATTTAGTTTAATAAGTTTAATTTAAATCGTCTTTTCTGTGATTGAAAATTCAATTTTATTATTTTATTACTTTCATTGCTAACGTAAAGAGTAAACACGTCATACGCCAACATTCATAATATAATTAAATATAGAAACATTTATTCTCTAATATAATGTTGTTAAATAAGTAAAAATTATATTAAATATGATGGGTAATCATAAGTAGTTTTTTTATGACGTATTTTGTTTAACTATTTATTTAAACCTAAGTTTCATTTAAATTGCTATTACATATGTGAATATTATACTACTTGACGACCTATCAGGAACTTGGAATAATTTATTGGTAAGTTTTAATAATTTTGTAAAAAGCTTTAAAAATTATAGTAAATAATAATAATGTATTTAAAAAATTTTAATTTTAGTTTTATCAGTTCTATACAATTTTTGTTCAAATGTATATCGATAGTCAATATTATAGATCTATTATGTATTATTTATAAGTTGATAATACATAGCTTGTTTTAAAATCAAGTTGCATTGTAACTGTACAACTATTGGCTTCAATTAATCCAGAATGTTTGTTGCATACAAAAATTCTAAGATAATTACAAGCATGTACTAATAAGAATATTCTTGGACATATGACTTGAAAAATATACATATTATGCTACAATTGTACTTAGAAAAATTGAGAACAATGTGAAAACTAAAATAATACTATACAACTGTTAAAAATACTATATTGGATTTTAATATTCCAACATATAACAACATCGATCATAGGTATGTATAAATATTTTTTTTTGTAACATTATTCAATTTTACGAGGAAGTTGTTAGGTTTTTCTATCTTTTTTGTAGATAATCTTGTTAATTTCAAATAAGCGTAAAATAATCAAGTCTGCCCAACTACATCCTGAGGAAAACTGTAACCTATCAATAAATAATATGTAAAGAAAATTGTAAATGATAAAAAAATATTGTAAATGCTAGTATACTAAATTTTAATACTTCATATTATGTAGTTAAATTAAATATGGGGCAACAACATTAATCATTAAAACTTATGTTTAATAAAAATAAAAATAATTATAATATGTATAAAATATAAATAGAGTAAATTAAATTATTAATGTTTAAAAAAAAAAAAACCTATCACATATGTATATTATGATTATCACTAAGTACCTACTTGTTTATATATGTGTATACTCATTACTCAATTGACAATTTAAATATTAAATTAAATATATTTTTAAAATTATATTTAGGTATTACATAGTTGTTAGTAATATACAAAATAAACATTGTTTTTTTGTAAATGGTTAATGTTGTTGCCTATTTATTGCTAATTATTAAGTTATTAATTATTACTATTAAATTTACATATCTAAGTTGATATATTATTAGTGCCACTTTTAAATGTTACTATTGTTTTAGGTCTGGGGTTAATGGAGAATTTGTTCTGAATTTCTTGAACACATGTTTATCATTACTCATATTTTGCATAACTGCTTAACGAAAATTTTGATTAACCTGTGTCATCAAATTTGGAATAGATTTTTCATAATCCTGGACTTTAAAATGATATTGACATTTTATAGTGGTTACTAATAATTGTCGTATATAGTAGACAGTCGTCAAAATATTAATAGAGGTGGGAACATTTTTAATTGTAAACAGAATTGATATCACAGAATTACTTACACAGAGCAACTTAAGTGATTCAAGCCCAGAAACTAGTAATTGCGCTATAAATAGGCCAGAAAAAATTGATAACGACCTTTTAAATAATATATCCAAAAACTTAGAAGAAAACGCAAACAAATTAATAACTCAAGCAGAAAAAATTGTAAACCTTGGTAGTAATTTATATCAAAACGACTTAGTACAAGCCCCTAATAATAGTTACAATAACTTAATAAACTTATTAACAAATCAACAAAAGTAGAACACATATACGAAGATATCATAAGTCCAATAAAAACTGAATCAAACTTAAATACCACTTTCTTTAGCAACTCAAAATTCGTAATAGAAAATACACCTGAAAAATTAAATAAATTTGAAAATCAAAATCCAAAACACAAAATGGAAAAAATGATAATCAAACCAGATAGTTTTTCCGGACAAGGTGACATCAAAACATTCATCAGACAATACGAAAAAGCAGCACAGATCAACAATTGGAACGACGACGAAAAAATTAAGTTTTTATCAATATTTTTGACAGAAACTGCTAACATATTTTTACAAAATTTGGAAAACAAAGGAGGTAACTTGTCATGGGAAAATATGAAAAGCGAGTTAATAAACGAATTTCAACCCATAGGATACTCAATAATATTAAAAAACAAATTAGAAAATAGAAAACAGAACGACTTAGAGTCAATTTCTAGTTTTGTTACGGAAATAGAATACCTGTGTAGCCAAGTACAAAAAGATATGAAAGAGGAAGACATTTGCGTATACATACTAAAAGGTATTAGGGAACCTATATTACATGCAATATCACTGCATGATAATAGTACTTTAAAAAAATTGAAAGAAAATTTGTAAAAATATGAACTTATGCAATTTAGAATTAATTCAAGAAGTTCCGGTCTCAGCGAATACACGGCAATCTTAAATAAACAAGTAATGCAACTGAATAATGAAACTAAAGACAGCAATCAAGAAATAAAACGATTAAATACAAAATTAGAAGGAATAGACAGTTATCATAAAAATAAAATCGATCAACTGTGTACCAAAATCGATCAACTATGTACCGAAATGCATAATTTTAAAAAATACGACAAGACAGTAAATTTTGAAGATAGATCACGCAAAAGAGAAAAAAGTCCATATCTAGGAATATCAGATTACGAAGGCAGGAACAATTATAGGGAAAAAAGTCCTTATCCCGATAGGTACAACAACGATAAGTTCAGAGAAAGGAGTAGAGATAGATACTATAACAATAAATACAGAAATAACAGTAGAGAAATGAGCGATAATAGAGATAGGTCCGATTCAAGAAATAGGGGAAACTCTTACGACAGATCCAGAGATAGAAATAGTTATAATAACAGAAATAGTGAAAATAACACAAATAGGAAACAGCACAGTAGGGAAAACAGTAGAGAAAGATATTCAAGATCCACGACGCCGGAAAGATTTAACGGAAGAGAAAAAATAACATGCTTTAAATGCAATGGTAAAGGACACTATGCTAACGATTGCAATTTTTCAAAAAACGAATAGCACCCGAGCCAAGAGAAAAATCGGAATATCTAACTCGGGGAACAAATAATATTTATACGAAAACCGACAACTCAAAATTTAACAAAGAAAAGCAGATTGAGAAAAATAATTATGTACATTTTGTAGAAAATTGGTACAAATCAACAAATTCAAATAAATTAATAACTAATGAAATAAACAACGATGACGAAAAATCTATAGAAAACATTGTAACAATGAGTAGTTTGAACCCACTAAATGAATTCCAAAAATTCCTACTCAGCAATAACGATAGAACCGATTTCCTATGCGATTACAGTGAACAGACGGTAAATATTTTTTCATTACCACATGATATCGCAATCGGCCATTGCACAAGTCAATGCCTCACCATGTCGAATGGGATTGCGTTACAATTCAAAAATAAATTTAACAACGTACAACAATTAATAGACCAACAAAAAAAAACCACCAAAATTGCTTATCTGAAAAACGGAAGTCAATGGATTTTATACCTAATAACAAAAAATAAATATTACGATAAACCAGCATACACTAACATTTTTAACACATTAACTAATACTAAACAATTTTGTTTAGAAAAAAATATTACTACCTTAGCATTACCCAAAATTTGCACTGCACAAGACAAAAAGGATTGGAACGTTATTTCTACCATGATTAAGTTTATTTTTCAAGACACGCAAATAAAAATTTTAATATGCCTACTGCCGAGCAACGACAATGAAAAACAAAAATATTATAAAAACAACGATTCCCAAACTACTAATATTACTATAGGTAAAAATTTTAATAACACGATCAGCGATAATCTAAGGAACGAAATCGCACTAATCGCTGGCTCATTCGTAAAAACGAAAGACGTACCCGGAGACGGTGATTGTGGTGCCCACGCACTACGAATATGCTTGAAACAACATGGTATATACGGGAAGACGGTAGAATTATTAAATATGCTCGGCATTCCTAATTGCAAATCTGGCTACTACTTTAAAGATGACGATCTAGCATTTATCTGTGACCAATTTAATTTAAACTTATATTTAATACACGAAGATTCCGAAGATACAAATGCCATAATATACTGGAAATTAAATAGGAAAAGTATAGGGATATTTAATAAGGACTGTCATTGGACACCAGGAACCATCACAAAAACATATAAACTACGTCAATTCAATAATATAATAATAAACACAGTTTTTCCCGACTTTAATACTATAGAAAAAAATATAGACCATTTCTTATACGAATGTTTTGATCGTTTAAAATTATCACAACAAAACCCCATAGAAAAAGATAAACCCGGCAACAATTTTAAAACTGACAAATCTTCAATATGGTACTCACAATTTTGCCAAGACTGCGAATATTTGTCCACGTCCAAGGATATACTAGACGACCATGATGACAAAGAAGTGTATTGGAGTGAGGGGGGGAAACGTTATGTCTTGCGAAATATGCGGAAACTACATAAGAGAATATCGGAATCGGCCCATACAAGAAGACGAGAAAGCCATAGAAACAAAAAAACAGCAAAATCAGCACAAAAACGAAATTAAAATCAACAATCAAAATACAAGCGCAGATTCAGACACAGACCGGAAACAAAGAGTGCTATCCATAAAAATAAAACTGGACGACAATGAACAAAATGCGATAATAGACACAGGCTCAAATCTATCATGTATAGATTATTCCCTAGTAAAAAATAAACAAGAAATAAAACCCAAAGAACAAATAATAATAACAGGCGCAGACAATAATGAACTAATACAAAAAGGAACAACAGAAGTAACAATTATCATCAACACACTAAAATATAAAATCAAAGTATACGTCATTGAGGGACTAAGTTGCAAACTACTATTAGGAAACGATTTCAATATTAAATACAACATAATAATCAATTTTAAAAATAAAAAAATAAAAATCGAAAACAATTCTATAAAAATGGACGAAATATGGTACGAACACAATAGAAGTCATAACGTAAATATTTTTGCTACCGGAAGCATTATGTGTAAAAATCAAAATAATGAAACAATGACCAATGAATATGAAATAAAAGACGATCAAGGCACAACAATAAACATTTCCAAAGAGCTAAACAATGATCAACGCGAAAAAGCACGTAAATTAGTAAAAAGGTTTAAACATTTATTTACATCCGACCCATTAAACATAGGTTGTGCAAATGTGGAGCCCTGCGAAATAAACTTAAAATCCGACAAACCCATATTCCAGCCACCATACAGAACACCCCCAATTCAAAGAGAAAAATTAAAGAAATTAATCAACAAAATGATAAAAGCAGACATTATCGAACCAAGTCGAAGTAATTACGCTGCACCAGTATTTTTAATTCCGAAAAAGGAGAAAGGCGAATACAGATTTTTAGTAGATTATAGGAAGCTAAACAACGAAACAATTAGTGATAAACACCCTATACCTAGGTCACAAGACCTTTTTAGAAGCTTAGAGGGAGCAAAATACTATAGTTCTATCGACCTTTGCCAAGGTTATTTTCAGATTCCGGTGAAAAGGGAGGACCAAGATAAGACAGCCTTTATTACAGATTTCGGTCTATACAATTTTAAACGAATCCCTCAAGGTTTCAAAAACTCGGGCCCGATCTTTCAAAGAGTAATCAATAATTTATTCAGTGATTTTTTATATAGAACAATGATAGCATACTTGGACGATATATGCTGTTACGGAAACGACTTTGAGGAAGCGTTATGCAGACTAGAAGAAATATTCAAAAGACTAGACGAAGCCGGATTAAAATTAAAAACTAGCAAATGCGTACTATTAGGTACCGAAATAGAATTATTAGGGCATAAAGTATCAAATAAAGGACTAACACCTTTGGAGAAAAATATAAAGGCGATAAAACATTTTCCAATACCTACAAAAATTAAAGATGTAAGAGCTTTTATAGGACTGACTAGTTATTACAGGAAATATATTAAACATTTTGCGAAAATTGCTACTCCACTCACCGATCTAACAAAAAAAGAAAATAAATTTCATTGGGACAGCTCTCAAGATAATGCATTTAATATTTTAAAAAATGCCATAATAACGGCCCCCGTACTAGCTCATTTTGAAGACGAACACCAAGTTTTCGTAACCACGGATGCATCACTAGAAGGACTCTCGGGAATCTTAGAACAAAACGACAAAGATGGGAAACGACACCCTATAGCTTTCGCTTCGAGGAAATTAAAGGGGGGTGAAAGAAACTTCACTACCACTGAATTAGAAATGTCAGCAGTTGTTTTTGCAGTGAACTACTTTAAAGAATATTTGTTAGGCAGAAAAGTAATAGTATTTAGCGACCATTCTAGCCTACAATACTACCAAACAATGAAAAATCCATCGTCCCGTATAACAAAATTTATTTTCAAATTATTAGAATTCGACATTGAAATTAAACACCGACCCGGCCTTTGGAACACAGCGGCGGACTGCTTATCACGATACCCAGTAGACACGTTACAAGTAAAAGATATTTTTGAAACCTCAGAGACAGAAGAAATAAATTTTGACACAATAAATATAGAAAAAATTAAAAAAAATCAATTAAACGACGAATTTTGCAAAGGCATCATATCAGCAATAAAAGAAAATAATAATTCAAAATACAAAAGAAAGTCTAGACAATTCATAATTAAAAATGATATTTTATTTTTTAAAAATTGGTCACCGAACGGAGTCAAAAATTTATTAGTAATACCAAAAAATTTAGTCAATGTAGTACTAAAATCATACCACGAGTCAGTGCTATCAGCACATTTCGGAATCACCAAAACATTAGCAAGACTAAAGAAAAAATATTATTGGCCGACAATGATACAAGACACAAACAAATTCATAAAAACATGTGCGTCATGTCAATTTTCAAAAAACCAAAACGGTAAAAAACCGGGTTTATTACAACCTATTCCGTTAACCGACACTAAACCCATGTCTAGACTGTGTTTCGATTATTTAGGACCGTTACCAATGTCAAAAGGTAAAAAATATTTAATAGTGGCCACTTGCAATGCGACCAAAATGGCTTTTGCAAAGGCTGTCAAAAACGCAGACGCAGCAGCGACCATCGAATTTTTATTTGACATAATAACTACCTACGGTACGCCAAAATACTTCGTCAGCGACAGAGGTACACATTTTAAAAATACCGAAGTAAAAAACATTTGTGAAAAATTAGGAATAACTCAAATTTTTTCGACTAGTTACCACCCCCAGAGCAACGGAATGACCGAATTAATGAATAAAATTATATGTAACGCCTTAACACACTACGTCGATAATAACCAAAAAAACTGGGCGCTATATTATAAAATGATTATATTTGCGTATAATACACACCCACACGCAAGATTTGGTTACTCCCCATTCTACCTAATGTACGGCACGGAGGCAACGCAACCTCTAGACAACAAAATCTATCCACCCGAAACAGACCATAATAGAATCGAAGAAATAATACAACTACAAAAAATTAGGCAAGAATTACCAAAACTAATAGAAGCAGAACAAATTAAGCAAAAAAAACAATACGATAAGAGCCACAAGGAAGTAGAATACCAACCCGGCCAAAAGGTGTTAGTAAAAATAAAATTTCAGAAACAAGGAGAAACAAAGAAATTGGCGCACAAATACAGAGGCCCTTTTGAAATTTTAGAAAAAATTTCGGACGTAAATTACAAAATTGCATTAACACTAAAAGGAAAAGAAACGACGGATACTATACACGTAGACAGACTAAAGCCATACCATGAAAAACTAAAATAAAAATAATAATAATAATAATAATAAATAAATAAATAATAATAAAAAAAAAAAAATAATAATACGTACTCACCCAATAATAATCGACAAATTATAACAAAAAAAATACGGATGATACGCATTTTTAACAAATGATCTATTTACCGGATCCATTACGACTTAGAGATGCCGCTCGGAAGAACTATACCACAATACTGATCCCAACACACAGATAAAATAAAATCAAGCAAAAAAAAAAATAATAATAATAATAAGAGCTACAAATTCCAGAACGCCAACAACAATTTAGCCATAGTATGCATTTTTATAATAATAATATAAAAAAAAAAAATACAACAACAAACACACAAGCGTAGGATCACAGACAAGAGATGTAAGTATAACATAGTACAAGCGCCGATAAAAAAAAAAAAACGAAAACTAGGTAAAACACCATGGCATTCTTACATTATACTAAACCAACAACAAGAAAATAAATAATATTAAAATGAAAATAATAATAAATAAAAAAAAAAAACGATTAATGTTTCTAGATGCTGATACTATTGCTATTGTTATCAACAACAAAAACTGAAGGCACGACAGGAACAGGAGAAGACACAAAAATTACAATATCACCCGGGGCATTTTTCAACGAAATTAAGGAAACCATAATGTACGATAAAAGTATACCACTCATATATACACAAGAGACGGTAAAAGATAATAATATAAACAATTTCGGAGAAACCTGGGAAATAGAAAAATACTGCAAAAATAAAAATAAACATGATAATTACTGTGATATCGTACAACAATCAATTACGCTACTAAAAAATATAAACAAAAACATAAATGATAACGACATTGATACAATGGAATTCTTAAAAAGAGCTAACACCTTCAACACTAAAGATAGGTCAAAAAGAGGAATACAATTTATAGGAGATTTCTACAACTTCTGTTGTAATGTAGCAACGGATAAACAAATTAAAAATTTTTATAATAACGAAGAAAAATTAGCTGAACAGGCAGAAAAACTTAAAAATATCTTTGTCTCTGACCACAAGGACCTATCACAGATAACCTCACAGTTAAATAATTATACGATGACCACAGGAAATAGAATAGAATTAAAAAACAATTTTAAAAACTTTGTCAAAGAAGAAAAGGACAACATGATGTTAGAAAAAAATAACTATAATAATCTAATACAAGGCACGCAAGAAATAATGTTCAATATTGCAACCAGCTTGGTAAGATTTATTAATTATGAAAGAGATTCCAGTACACAGCTACACTGCAAATTAGGCAAAATACCTCCACGGGTAATCAATACCGAAGTATTATTTTACGACCTGAACAAACTTTCAAAACTACTAATGGAAGACGGATATGAATTAGTAATCAAATCAGAAAATATTTTTTCATATTATAATCTACCGATTGTTGAATGCCAATTTTCAAGGTCAAAAATCTTAATTAAATTAAAAATACCAATTAAAGAAAAATCGACAAATTGGAAACTATTTCAATACATCCCGGCACATTTTAAATTTCAAGATTCCATATGCCTAATATTTTCAGAAAAAACGTATGTAGCAGTAAACACCGAAAATGACGATCATAGAATAGTTTCAGGTATGGGACTACAGCACTGCGACCCCCCAATAACGGACTTATGCTACATTCCTAAATTAACTTCGGATATCACGCTAACACCAAAATGCGTGGAAGCATTGTTCAAAAATCTCCCAATACGCCAAATAAACAAGTTCTGTTACTTTCAATGTGTCAAACAACAAGAAAATGAAGAAGTAATAATAAAACAAATAGGAGTAAATACCTTTGCAATTACTAATCCTCAGCCTACGCTAATGATAAGAAAATCAAAAAGAAATATATACACCGAAACACAAAAACTAAAAATAAACTACACACACCCAGGTCTAATAAAAATTTCCTTACCATGTAATTATGAACTTTTAAGAAACGGGAAAGTACTAATTTCTAAAATGTTTCCATGCGAACTAAGCAATCTAAATAAATTCAATATACAAAGAATATTACCCACATCATGGACCAACATAAAATCTTTAAACATTGGTCACGAGGCACAGAAAGATCAAAATATATACTTCTCAAATCTAAGCGAAATACTAAATGAAGACTGGACCAAAGAAATTCCGAACTATCACATAACCAGACAGTTAAAAGATCCCGAAGAATATTTTAAAAAGGTCATCCTAGAAAAAATGCCACAACCTCTAATAAATGACTTCCTTGGCGATATTATATACTTAGGATGGTTAACAATACTGACCATAGCCATAGGATTTTTAGCATACAAATTATTCCCCGTCCTAATAAAAATAAACTTACAAAATCCCCCACCAATACCGGCGAGACAATAAGAAAATTTTTTTTTTATTTTTAAAACATACTTATAATAAAATATATATAAACACACGCTCAGGTCATTTCTGTAACATTAGATTGCACAAATACAATAATATTAACTATAATAGGGGAAAATATTAAAAAAAAAAAAAAAAAAAAAAAAACACACACACCTATACCTTACACACATTATTCATAACTACTTACAGATGAACGATATCGAAAAATTAGCACAGAGAACAAAAATTAAAAAACTACACAAAGCAATAAAAAAAACGAAAGGAACCATAAAAAAAATTGAAAACGAGGAACCACCCAAGAACAAACACCAACAACGAAGACAGAATAAGAAAATTACCAAAAACATTGATAAAAAAATCCGGGAGGGCTTCGAGAATCTTATACATTTTATCAAATCCCTTGAATAATTTTTCCAAATATTACCTAAAAACAAAATTAATGTAATTATAAAATTTAAATTATATCAAAACAATGTATTATAAAACCCCTTTTAGAAAAAAATAGGTATAATTAACCAATATGTAATTAAACAAAATAATAGCAAGATATCATCAGTTATTATTCTAACTAAATTATTGTAATATTTAAGTAACATCATATTTGTATACCTACTCATATATATTTATTTATTTATTTTAAGTAATAAATAAAGTAAGTAAATTTAACATATGTCAGGAACAAGTTAAATTAAATCTACACATATATTAATTAATATTACAATTACATTTAAGGAAATAATAAAATATTAAAAACATGTAAAAAAAAACACCAAAAGAATAGAATGTAATTTCAGCACAATCAAAATTCACGAGTCAACAGACAACAAGCCGTAAAAATCTTCTGAGACAAAGGGCGAATATAATATTTTCAAAGTAGACAAAAAATAGTAAACCAATAATTATAAAAAAACATTATAATCTAATAATTATAAAAACAATAAGCAAACACCTTTCATACGAAGACACAAAGAAGAAACGGCTGTCAAATCAGAAAATTTAAAAATAGAAATAAATATAAAAATGAAATAAAGAAAAAAAAAGAGAAATACAAAACAAAATTCAAAAATAAGAAGAAACTAAAACAATCAAGTATCAAGATAATAAATACTTAACTTATGAAGTACAAAGAAAAAAAGAAAAAATTAACTTCCACGGAATCGAAGAATAAAATACCATAGAAGAACAACAAACATTTACTGCTATTTGTCGAAATAAAAATATTATATTTCAAACTGTGAACAATCTCTAAAAAGACATTTTTCTACAAAAGAACCAATCAATACATTTTTATACCCTAATATGTTTTCACATTAATTTTTGTATTTATATTCTGAGAAAAAATTTCATACAATATAATATTACTATCATTCAAATTATATTTATATTATAAAAAAAAAAAACAATAATTATTAATGTATATTGTAATTGCAAATTATATCTTTTTAATTATCACGAGATCCTCACATAATATCGCCATAGGTAGATATATTTTTCTTGTATTAATATTTTGAGTTAATTTTATACATTGTAAATTAATTACGGCGGTTGAAATATCGATTTGTCTGATTTTTAATTTAAATTGTTGTAATGTTATGATTATTGTTTTTCATTATGTTTTACCATATTTACACATTCTCTACAAAAGAACCAATCAATACATGTATTTATTTTTTTTTTAAAAAGAAAACACGCATTAAATAATAAATTATTAAAATAGTATGATTAAATTAACATTTAAGCATAATTTTATAGTCAACGACGCGAATAAGCTGAGACAGTAATATAGTGTTAAAGTAGGTTAGTATTTAATGTAGTAATAAGAAATTTGTATGTAGAAATTCATTAAAAAATGAGGGCATTTTTTTTAAAAAAACTAGGAGGACTGTCGTATATAGTAGACAGTCGTCAAAATATTAATAGAGGTGGGAACATTTTTAATTGTAAACAAAATTGATATAGGTCAGTGAAGCGTATGTGCTGAGACAGCGAGAAGATGATTATATAACACCGCCGTACGCGCAGGTACGACAGTCCCGTTGTCGCTGAGTGAATCGGCGAGGACGTAGGTACTCGGGTTGCGCGTGCGAAACGACAATCTTAGTATTTTTATTTGTGTTTGTATTTTTAATATAATAAAAGTGTTTCCGACCTGAAAACCCGAGTTGAATATTATTTCAAAGTCTTTCTTCGTTCTTACCTTAAATATTGGAACAGTGCTCAGACCCACACACCTTAATAGTCAATGAGGTTTTATTATAAAACCGAATAGTGCTCCGGTTGTGGCGTCCTAATAGTCATTCCAATTTAGGAAACGAACGGAGAACGACTAATACGTACACCATCGTACCTCAAAGGTTAAAAGTGCTAATCTGAATTTATTCTAGAGACAGTCATTAACCTAGAGTGTGCGAGGGTAAAGTATACAGTTGGTTTTACTGCGTATTATTTAATACGGGTGATACCACATAATATAAAATAAAATTAATTAGGGATTTATTGTTACTAGGGCCCGGTTTTTAATGTAAAAAATTAATTTAAGAATATGAACATATTTATGCATTAACAATATAATATATATTGTTTGTGAATATTATATTAATGTGTATAAATATTTAAAAAAAATATATAAAGTATTTAAAGATTTATTTACTATGAAAAAATTGAAATGTCATTAATAAAGAGAATTATAAATTTATATATGTATAACTGAGCTAAGTTAAAATTATTTTACTTAATTTTATAATATTTTAACATATTAGTCTTGTATTGAACTACCAATAGGTATTATAATTATCATTATAATGTTATATTTTATTTAGATATGCATTAAGATAATACTAACTATAGAAATAGAATTTAGAAATTAAGAAATGTTGATCAATATTTAATCAAAATTATTTTAAGTGTAAAAACCTACATTATGTTAAAAATCGGGCCCTAATGACTTAAATTATGATGTTTAAAAAATAACGATTTTGTGTATACTTGACTCGTCGTGAATTGCCTAATAATTAAATTTTTTTTTTTTTTTTATTTATTATTTTAAAATGTTTCAGCACTTTAAGTGCTATTACAAGTACGGTACATTATATTACATTAACAGTTAAAATTTAATATTTTACATTTATGTTAGTGATTACAATGGTATATAGGTGGTATATTTTTATAATGATAATAGTCAATAGTTAAGCTTGACATTATTTGTTGGTTATTCTTCGTCTTCTGATGAGAGCTCTTCGGTGTCTGATATGAGAATGTCTTGAGGTAGTCGGGGTCGCAATCGCCTATTTTGGGTTTTCTTTCCTAGTTGGTAATGGCGGGCTCCGTCCGAGTCTTTCAGTTTGGTGTGAAAGTTTTTAAGTTGGGTTTTAATCCAGATATTTATTGGGGATATTCCAGTATCATTGTGTATTTGACGATTCCTCATATACCAAGGTGCTTTAAGACAAATTCTAAGGAATTTGTTTTGGAGAGTTTGGATTTTTTTAATTTTAGTGTTTGAGGCTGCTGCCCAGACAGGGCAGGCATACGTTATAAGTGGTCTGATTATTGAGGTATATAGGAGGAGTGATGACTTAAGTTGTAGCGTTGATCTATAGTTGACTAGAGGGTAAAGAATTCTCATCCTTGTGTAGCCCTGTACGAGTTTTTTGTTTATGTGAATGTTCCAGGTAAGTTTTTCATCTAGGTGGACACCTAGGTATTTGACTGCGTCGTCTTTGTTATTCCATTGAATGACATGGTTATTTATGTAAATGTTTTTGGGGTTGGTATATCTTTTAAGGGTGAATATTTTAACCTCACTTTTAGTTGGGTTTAGATTCAACTTCCATTTTTTGAACCAGGTGATTATTTCATTTAATGAGGATTGTAGATTTTGAATTGCTAACTCTAAGGAACTGTCTTGGGTGAGAATTGTCGTGTCGTCCGCAAACATTGCTAATTGAGAGTTGAGAGGGATTGGGATGTCGTAGCAGTAAATATTAAATAGGGTTGGTCCCAGAACCGATCCTTGGGGGACTCCAGCTTTGATTTGATGTAGTTGTGAGAAGTCTGTTTCCACTCTTACTTTGAAAGATCTGTTGGATATGAAGGATTTGA
This sequence comes from Schizaphis graminum, assembly GCA_020882235.1. Taxonomy (NCBI): domain Eukaryota; kingdom Metazoa; phylum Arthropoda; class Insecta; order Hemiptera; family Aphididae; genus Schizaphis; species Schizaphis graminum. The sequence goes on from CM037036.1 coordinate 24,043,641, forward strand.
TAGTTTTGAGTAGGTATTCAGGGAATTTTAATATTTTTAATTTTTGTTCAAGCCCACTGTGCCAGACCTTATCAAAGGCTTGGGTTAGGTCTAAGAATGCTGCTGTGGTATATTGCTTTTTTTCGAAACCATGTACAATTATTTCGGATATGCGTTGGATTTGGTGGCATGTGGAGTGTTTGGTTTTAAATCCGAATTGATGTTTCGGGATAACGTGAAGGTAGGGTTTTATCCTATTCAGCAATATTCTTTCGTACAGTTTGGATAATGTTGGTAGTAGACTAATTGGTCTGTAGCTAGTGGGGGAATTGGCTGGCTTTCCTGGCTTGTGAATAGGGACTATTATAGCATGTTTCCATGTAGAAGGGAAGGTAGCAATGCGCATGGCTGAGTTGAATAAGGATGCTAAGTAGGATAATGCTTTTGATGTCAGGTTTTTTAGGATTTTGTTGGTTATTAGATCGTGACCTGGGCTTTTCTTACTTTTTAGTTTAGATATAAGCAGTTGAATTTCTTTAGGAGATGTTGGGATGATAATGTTATGCTCATTGTTAGTTGAACTTGGTATTTCATCTGGGCTTTCTCTTTGTGGAATAGTGTCGTCCTCCGAAGTGAAGCAGGTTTCAAAGTATTCAGCAAATGCTTCGGACTTTTCAAGGTTGGTATCGTATTTGGCAATTCCATTTTTTAATGGGGGAATAGGATTTCGTTGATTCAGGATTCTTTTTGTTGCTAGCCAGAGACTAGAGTCATTTGGATTTACCTTTTCAAGATAGGTGCGATAGGAGTTATATCTTAAGTTGTCAAGTTCCCACTTAACTCTCCTGTTCAGTTGATTTAATCTTCTTTTGACTGCTAAGTTTCTAGTTCTCTGCCATATTCTTCTAATTTTGTGTTTTTCTTTTATTAAATTTTGTACGGGATTTGGAAGGGAATTGGTTGGCTGAAGTGTAGCTGTGTGTTTTTTGGTCTGCGCTTGGGTGACTGCAATTTTTATTATGTCCGTTATATGCTCGATACTCTTATTGATATCATCAAGGTCACTATATCGTTTTTGGTTGTTGAGTTTTTCATCCAGATTTTTCCTAAATGCTTCCCAGTTTATAGGAGCATTAATTAATTTTGGAATTGGGTTTTTGGCTTTGATTTGTTCGTTTAAGGTGGAGATAACCGGTACATGGTCGGAGTCGAGTTCGTTCAGGACTACGTGGTGCAGGTCAATTGGAAGATTCGATATAAGAGCAATATCAAGTATATCGGGTAGTCTACCTGACCGATGGAAAGTAGGTTCGGCAGGTGGTGATATTATGATCCCTTGTTCAGATGTGAATTTGTGTAGCTTGTTACCATTTGGATTAGTTTTCTGACAGCCCCAGGTTTGATGTTTTGAGTTAAGATCACCTAAGAGTATGGTTGGCATGCCTTGAAATAGAAGAGATATGTCTTCTTGTAAGATTTTTTTATTTGGTGGATTATATGCCGAGATTATTTTTATATCGTGTCTTTCTGTTGATACTATTATTGCAGTGGCCTCAATGTTGGTAATGTTGGACAGGGTTGATTGGTAGTGTTTTATGTTTTTCTTTATCAGAATTGCTACTCCACCTGATGAGTGTATAGAGTTTCTATCAGTTCTATATATATTAAAGCCGTTTAACTTAAAGGGGTCAGTATTTTTAAGGTGAGTTTCGGTGATACAGGCTATATCTATTTTGTGTCGAGATAAGAAATCAATAAGTGTCGATTTTTTGGATTTGATGCCGTTTGCATTCCAGTTAGCTAGTTTGATTTCTTTTAGATTAATTGTTGACATTATTGGCTGGTATAGATAGGTTGTTTGTAATTGAGTGGAAGATGGAGCTTATAATAGTTTGTATGTTTTGCAGAATGTTTTCAATAAACTGTGAGATTGTTTTTTGTACATTTTCGTTTAGATATTCTGTAAATATATTATCCGCGTTATTTTGTGTAGTATTGATGGGATTTGATTTACCTTTGATTATGTCTGCATATGATGTACGATTCGTCAATTTTTTGATTGGTATGTTTGTATTAACATTTTTAGTCATGTTTATTATATGTTCGTTCTCGGTTGAGGGAGAAGGGTACTTTTGGGTTTTGTTTGTTTTTTTAATTTTGATATTTTTAAAATACGTACATCCTTTGTAATTGGCCGGGTGTGCACCATTGCAGTTTACGCAGTTAGGTGGAGTTATTTGGGTTTTTTCACATTTTGAGTAGTGATGCTGGCCATCACATTTAACGCAGCGAGGTTGTAATTTACAGGATTTATGTATATGACCATATCTTTGGCAATTCGTACACTGAGGGGGGTCTTTAGATATTCGCCGTGGCTCTATGATTATTATGCAGTTTAATAGTTTATTTAGTTTAAAAATTTCTTGCGCTCTGGGATTATTTAGCAGTTGTATTGCCAATAGGGGGGTAGGTGCTTTATCCTTATTTGTTAGTCTTATAACGGATTTAATAGGGTAGTTAAGATTTTTTAGTTCTTCTGTGACTTCTGATGTCGTGATTGACATAGGTAGGTTTCTTATAATTGCAGAAATATCTTTTTCTTCTTTTAATCTGTAAGTGTAATATTCGTAATCTTTTTCGTCTAAGAGTTTTGTGAGTGATCGAAAATCATGTATTGTCTGCACATTTATTTTTATATTGTTTACTTTAGCTGTGATAGAAAATTCATTTTGAATAACTTCAGATATTGTTTTGCGGAACTGTGTAAATTCAGATATATTGATTACAAATAACGGTGGTATTTTGGGAGGAGTGTTTACAGTTGTCTGTGATTGAGGTGAATCATTATTCTGATTAACATTTGGTGCGTCAGGTTTAGTGATATTGTCGTAGGTAAATATATCTGGGTCATTACTATTAGTGTTATCTAATATCGAGTATCGATTTGGCGTGGTGTATGATTTCTTTGTTGTGGTGTCGCGGACTTTTGACGTTCGTCTTGGCGATCTGAAGTCATTGTCGGAGTTGGGAGATGGTTGGAGGTCATCGTCTTCGGAGTTTGTGTGTATTTTGGTTTTTTTAATAGTGATAGGGGGCACTTTACGTTCATTTGTTATGTTTAGATTTGAAGAGTTAGGTGTAGAGTTCATTATGTAAGTGTGCGTGATAGTTTGTGTATGGATGGATGGGCTTATCGCCCGTAGGCGCGGGATTGATTCGCGATGCGGTAGTTATGTATGGACTTTGTATCTTATTAAAGTATTTATGATATTATACATTACCGGATTGTAACGGCGCGGCGTAATTGCTGCGATACTAACTGCTATCGGGAGCTATTAAAACGGTGCGCGGAATTAACGTGCGGCCTCTACGACGTCCAGACACGTACTATAATAATTAAATTTATAAATATGTCTTTTTCTAAAATTAACTGTATAATGCAAAATATGCTAATTGCTAAACAATATAAGGTAACTTGTATTTTTATCATTTAATCAATTTTTTTTTTACAATTTTAATGAAAATTGATTTATATTATACTTATACTTATTATATTAATATTTGTATGCAAATTATAATTACTTAATTATGTGTACAATGTACATGTATGTATAATTTTAATTTATTCAATAAATTATTGTGAAATTAATTTTTTTTTCTGTACTTACCTTAAAGGGAATTTCAAATAGTATCAATTCATGGTATGAATATAAATCATACATCTTAAAATTTTTGTCAGACAAAAATATTGAACTATTAATTTTAAATTTGTTTTCTGTATAAATAGTCAAGTGCCTTCAACTGACATAAATACATTATGTCTTATTCAAATCAAAAAAAAAACGGATATGCTTAATTGCTATTATGAAATGGCAAGTAAATAATAAATATCCAATGTTGTAATAATATGATATGAAAATATTAAAAATACATAAAATTTAAATATTTTTTTTCTTGATAAAGGTCCACAAACTTATGAGAAATCTTGTATTACATTTTTTAAGAATCTATAGCTCAAAATAATTTGCAAATTTTTTTCATTTTTACGTATTTTGTTAATATTTTAAATTGAAATGCTTATAAAAAAAGTGACTGGATTTTTAATATTATAACAAATCAAAATATTTTGAACAAATTTTAATGTATAGAAAAAGCTAGTATAAACATTTAGTGAAAATTTCTTGTGTTTACGATTCTGAGCTTAACTTATGGACAGCATAGTATTAAATTATCAATTCTTAGCTTTTGATAGTAAAATATTTATAAATTTTTAACTACAAAATAATTAAAAATAATCATAATTTTGACGAATTTTTGTCAATATTTGAATTTCAAATGCTAATAAAAAAAAATTGTGCCTATGTTTCTTATAATTTTTTTATCGCCATAAGAATATTTTATGAGGGACTTTGTATTAATTTTTCAAATATTTTGACTCCTCCAAAAAAATTTTATCGACACTACAAAAAAAAATTCCTAGGAAAATTTCAGTTGTCTATAAATAGCTCAAAAAAAGTCAAAATATTTTGAAAATCAAATCATGTGAAGAAAATGTCAATTTAAATAATTTTCAAGTTTTACGACTTATACTATTTTAAAAACAACAAATATATTTTAAAATCGTTTGAGGGTAAATCGTTGTCGTTACGCTATTTGGTAAAAATTTAAAATTCTAACACACTTAAAATTTTTCCTATAATGCTGCTTCGAGTTTTCTCTATAGCTACTTGTAGGAAAACTTAGTGTTGAATTTTTTATACTTAGATATAAACACAAACAATTTTATGATTTTTAAACTTCAAAATTATTTGCAAATTATCACGATTTTGACATATTTTGTAAAATGTTTAACTATAAACGCTTATAAAACAAAATTGTTACTAACGATTTTTAATTTTTTTTTAACTACAATAAGAACAACTCATAAGGAACCTTGTATTAAATTTTCAAGTTTTTTTGGTAATCCACACTTTTTTTATCGACACTTCAAAAATAAATTCTCATAAAAATCGTAAATTTCAGTGGTCTATAAATAACTCAAAAAAAAGGCAAAATGTTTTATTTTCAAATTTAACTGTATATAGATAACACTAACATAAACATTTGGTGAAAATTTCAAGTATTTACAGTGATTAGTTTTTGAATTACAACCATATAAAAAATTCGATTTTGTCGAAAACTGGTTTTGCGTAAAGATTCCCGTTTTTCTGTCACTTTTTTTGTTTTTTTTTATTTATTTGAAAATTGTTGGAAAATGTTTACTTTTGACCTGTATAATGCACCAATGATATTCACTCTGCCATCGGAAACTACCCCCAAAGTTTTAAATTGAAGCATTATTTCGACTAGTTATGCTGTACACAGACACAAAAAAAAAAAAACACAAATCATTGTAAAATCACAATACATTCATCACTCCGTTCAGAATCTAAAAAAATTGATTATTTCAAATGCCTATAAATTGAATAAAAATGAGTGAATATTTGAAAATAAAATTATATAAAGAAACGCTATTATAAACAACTAGGGTTTTAAAATTTCATGAAATCTTCATGAAATATTTCATTGCAATGAAAAATAAAATATACCTAAATTATTATAACTTAAAGTTTATAATCACGTCAACTTGCAAATGAAAATTTTCAAAAGTTGGTTTATTGTGTAAAACAAAGAAAATATGTATAATAAATAATAATAAAAATAACCAATAGGTATCCAATTAATAATACAAGTGATAAATTAAAAAATATCAAAAATTTATAGTGCATATTTTTGTATATTTATCATGAATATTTTCTGTGTTTAATCAATATATTATTTCTTGTCAACTATAACCGATCATGTTTAACAGAAGAAAAAATATTTTTCAATATTTCAAGTTTAGAACCCTATAAACAACTGATGAAATTTTCAAGTTTCTACAACTTATACTTTTTGGATAAAAACAAATATCAAAAATCGTTTGAAGCTAAACCGTTATTTAATGCGGTTTTGTAAAAATTTAAATTTCAAACACTCCTAAAAATTTTTTGTCTTAGTCCGGTAGAGTTTTATTTACAGATATTTAAAGACAAATTTATGGAGATCCTTGTACCAAATTTTCAAAACTTAATTATAAAAGAAAAAAATGTTTACGATTTTTCAACCACAAAATTACTTGCAAATTTTCGCAATTTTGACATATTTCGTATAAATTCGAACTTTAAGCACTTATAAAAAAAAAATCCAAATTCGTTAGTCACAATTTTCACTTTAAGAACAACTTATAAGAAACCTTGTATTAAATTTTCAAGATTTTCTGGCCAGCCAAAAATTTTTATCGTTATTTAAAAAAAAATTGAAAATTTAAATTGTCTATAAATAGCTCAAAAAAAGTCAAAACATTTGTTGAAAATTTCAAGTATTTACATCAATTAGTTTTTGAGTTATAGCAAAATAAAAAAATCGATTTTGTCGAAAACTGATTTTGCGTAAAAAATCCCGTTTTTCCGTTACTTTTTTAGGGTTTTTTCCGACGCATTTGAAAAATATTGAAATTTTTTAACTTTTGACCCCCCAAAGTACCAACTAGATTCACTTTTGCTTCATAAACGATACTGTTTGAAAAAATCGAAGCAATATTACTGCTCCAAATGTTGTCGTCATACACAAAAAAAAATAAAAATAAAAAAAAACACATCATTGTAAAATCAATACATTCATCACTCTGTTCAGAATCTAAAATAGTCGTGTAAAATCTATCACTAACATACAATTTTTTAAATGATAATTATATTTTTTTTTTTTTTGAGTGATAAGCACTTGTCTGAAAAATGTTAACAGTGGTAGACCTTCGGACGACTCACTGTCCCCAACTCATTTTTTTTCTTATCAAAACTTTAATCAGGTTATTAATTATTATCTAAATTAGTTATAACAATTAATTTGTAACCTACAGGTACGAAGTTCATTGTCATTACTGTGTTGAACGATAGTCGATAACGAGTTTATTACATGTGATATGTGAAAATATGTACCTATTATTATTATTTATTACCCATGTGACTACTGGTCTTCAGAAATTAAAACCGAAAACCGCCCAACTTTGAGCAGCTATAACTCGCGAACGGTTAAATGAAAAATAGTAATTTAAACGTTAGAATTCATAAAAAAAATATCCCTACTATTTTATAACATTTTAAGTATAGGTTGCCATTTGAAAATCAAAAGTTGATAGTGATTTCACTATTAAATATTAAAGTGAAAAAAATAAAAATTTTACATAGTTTTAGAAAAGCATAAAACTAAACATTTTGAAAAAAAAAAAAATTGAAAAAAGTTAATACTTTTTGAAATAATGAGTGTTCAATGATAAAAGAATCACCCTGTATATTTCTTTTGACCCAACAGACTGTTTAAGATATTTAACTGTTAATTTGATAGGTTCATTAGTATCAGTCATATTTTCATGTATATCTAGTACTTGTGCATAAAATGTTTTCATTTTATCTTTTGAAGAGTTTGATTTGTATAATAAATTAACAGTTACAAAATAATCCTTAGAAAAACCAGAAATAGTAACTTCTTCAGGTTGTACACTTATTTTTTTATGCTGTTTGTTTTTGCTATGACTTGCTGTATTTATCTTAGCATTTGGAATATTGCATTTACTTGTAGATGGCTGATCAATGTCGGCAAATTCTTCATCGCTTTGGTCTGCCTTGGAAGCAATACTCTTACCAGGTTGTGCACATACTTTTTTACGTTTATTTTTTCTTAAGTTATTTGTTTCATTTGATCTTGAGTCTGATAAAAACTGCTCAAAAGTTTTACACCATTTTGACCCATTAATTTCACTACTAGTCGATTCATCAAGATTTGTTTGGATGGTAGGCAATTTACTAATTACCTTATTTTTGTCAATAGGGTAAATTCCTGTAGCTTTAAATCCAGCTATTAAATTTTTTGATGCCATATTTTCAATTTGCAGTTTGTCTAATGCATTTTTAAAAATTCTTGGAAATTCAGTTTTTGGAATACAACCACGATTTTTATTTTTGTAAACAAATAGAGATTTTCTCCATTGGATTTTTAGCGGCCTAAAGAACGCCACGTCTAAAGGTTGGCACAAATGAGTGCTATTTGGTGGCAATAAAATAAATCTAATATTATACTTTTTACATTCTTCAATAACAGATGATGATATGTGGCTCGATAAGTTGTCGCCTATCATAGCTTTTGGGACGTCCACAGGAAATTTTCGAAAATATGGTAAAACTATCTTATTAAACCAGTCTTCAAAAATGACTCCGTCAAACCATCCAGACTTTGAGCGATTGTATCTTGTTCTTCTCGGCCCTCCCTCTAACCAACTATCATACAGGTGCTCTGCTTTGTAAACCACATACGGTGGTAGCAAGAAACCCGAAGCTGTTCCTGCAAACATGACAGACACGCTTGACTTGGATGAGTCTAGTATACGTTCAGGGTGTTTACATCCTCGTCTTGTAATAACTTTACATTTTCCAGGATCATCAGTCATATTAGTTTCGTCATAATTAATTATTAATTGTGGTAAAACTCCAGCCAATGAATTTTCAAGGTTGTCAAAATATTGCGTTATTATATGTGGATTTATTTCTGCCCTTGACCTTTTAATATTTTCTGCTAATCTCTCGCTCAGAACAGACTTGTGACGGTTTATAAAATTTTTAGCCCAAGTGTATCCAGGTAAATTACCATTAAATCTTGCATCTTTGACACCATTATTATTTAAAAAACTCTGCACTAATAGCCTTATGTCGAGAGAAGTGAACGGAAAACCCCACTTGCTCGATAAAATTATCCCATTAACTAAACTTTCCTCGTCAACATTTGAAAGAGCATTAGGCCTACCAACTTTCAACATATTTTTTTCATTCACTTTTCTTTGAATGGTTGATTTTGAAACCCCGTACTTCGCTTCTGCATCACGATATGTAAGTTTTTTGGATATAACATCATTAATAGCTTTTTGTAACGACTGGGGGGAATAATTTTGATATGATCGACCTCCAATTTTTTTTTGTACTTTCCCATTGTATGTCTAAATAAAAAAAATATACTTATATGTCATAGATACCTAATCAAGTTTTATATCAATAGTTTTATATTTTATATCAAGAAAAATAAAATGATGTTACATCAAAATTACCTAACTTGGGACACTAATTCTAATTTGGGACGTTGTCCCAAATTACCATAAAAACTATTTATTTTAAAAATTTCACGATAACAGCAAAAATTACATATAATTGATAACAATGAAATATTGTATATTATTCACGTGTAGTTGCTGCAACTAAATGTTGTAACTCACATTTACATTCAACTAATAGCAAGCTTTGTATACACTAAATTTTAACATGGTTTTATAAAAAATAATAATCTACATATCTATTTATATTTAAATAATAAGTACTTACAATGTGAGAAAGTCTGCGCATCAAGAAGATCGTTGTGAAAGTGATGATAAACAAATGTGTGATTATACGGAGGTGATAACAGCATTTTTAGTGCTCAAATCTGATCATTGATAATACTATATCATTGCTACGTGCTCTGATGTCCTATACCCATAAATCAATACATAAAGGGGGCAATACATTGTAGGTTTGATCATTAAGATAACAATCGCCCATATACACCAATAAAAGATGTAGAAATGAACATACTACCGAATAACGTGAGGTGTGTAGCAATCACACTAAAACAGCGTTTAACTAGATCTGAAAAACAATAATAATAAAACAACTCTTTGACACACAATTATATATAATATAATTTATTATAATCATATCGCGAGTTCCGAGAACTCGGATACAGCGCTTGTGGTTGACCACCTGCATGTGGGCGGACGGTCGCCGGACGTCACCATGCACGCGCATCCTGAAAGAGCGGATGGTCTTCAGACGTCATCATCGCACGCGCAGCCTCTGAAATGAGTAATAGCGTGAGAAGCGAATGACCTGATTACGAATAGGCCAGAAGGGACCGGGGTAGGAGATCAGGGGACACTGACTATATAAGGGGGCCCAGGAGAGGACTCCCGCAGACGTGATTTTCCAGAGCTAGAGCAAGCACCTTCACGTCACTTTACACCAGAAATCGTTCATTTGGACTTAGTTTATTTTCCAATTAAATTAATTAATTGAACTTAGAATATTTTCAATCAGTTTTAATAAAACACTTAGTACTATTTTGATTACTTTATTTTATCATTACCTACATCTTTTCGACAAGCTGTTGGCCCACTACATCATTTGTATTCAAGTTACCCACATGTCCCAAGTAAGGCCATTCTACGGAATATCATTGCACTCCAGTAGTTTTCAACCTTTTTAACCATACGGCACACTTAATATCCTACAAAATTTTTGCGGCACACCAATCCGTATAATATGTTAAGCATATTTTATATATATACCTATATATACATATAAATACATACTAATAAAACTATTAACAGATTTTTCGCGGCACACTTCAAGAGCACTCACGGCACACCAGTGTGCCGGGGCACACCGGTTGAAAACCACTGTCATAGTGCATGCGTTGTACACTCAATAGTCAATTGATTTAATATTTGATCCATGCGCCGACATAGTCTGCGATCCGACGCAGTCGGATTGCCTACCTGGTAGTTATAGTTGCATTGAATTTATTTTCACAAGTTATTACCGATTATTCAACGCTCAAACGACAACATTCGACTTAAACATTTTTTCCTACTTTTGAAGGCAGGAGGTTAGACAATCCGCCGTAGGTGGATTTACCAACCAGGAATCTATTTATACCGGTTGAGGGCTGATAGCTAGATACTCAAAATTCTACGTCTCAGCTTTCAAAAATTTTTCACTTTCGAAAGAAGACCGCCAAACAAGCGAACGTCTTATCAATTCTCGACAACACCCGCCTTATCATCCCGATAGAAGACTCGCAGTACCACCAAATCTTCCTTTTTTAAAAACTTTAATTAATTGAACTTAGAATATTTTCAATCAGTTTTAATAAAACACTTAGTACTATTTTGATTACTTTATTTCATCATTACCTACATCTTTTCGACAAGCTGTTGGCCCACTACAAATTTGGCGCAGTCGGTAGGATTCCTTCAAGAAGAATTCTTTGGACGAATTTATTTATTTTTTTTAAATAAAAAATAATTTTTCAACTTCGAAATTTTTTTCGAAATATTGAAAAAATTTTTTTCAACGAAGAATTCGAGAGGCAAATCAATCACGATTCACTGTTGAAGAGGACAACTGATCACTGTCAACTTCAGCGACTCTGAGAAAGAACCATACGCGTAGCGAGCCAACCGATTCAAAGTCGTCAAAAAAAAATTCAACAACCAGAAATGGAAGCAGCAACTCAAGCCGTCGTAGTGTGAGTTATAATTTTTTTTTAGTAATGTAAAATAATTATTAAGCGCTAGCTCTGATCTGTCTCCTTTGGAATTAATATTCCATCGTAAAATTTTTTATTGTGAAGGTGTATATATATTCTCCCCGTAAAATAAAATAATAAAATTTTAACAATCAATAATAATTTTTCTAATTAAAAATAATTAAATAAATATTAAAATAAAAAAAAATTAATTAAAATAATTTTTTTTTTAAAGTTGGAATTTTTACAATTAAATAAAATAAAATAAATTAAACAGTTTAATAAATAATAAGTTATAAAATAATAATTTTTATAATACTTAGGAAATTTTTCAAGTTCCGATTTTTGTGTTTAAATAAATAAATTAAATTAAATTAAATATTAAAGAATAAAATAAAGGAAATTTAAATAAGTAATAATTAATAAATAAAATAATCGCAACCAGTTATAAACAATAATTAATAAATAATAGTGACATAGAAAATTTTTCTAACAGTCAAAATAATTAAATTTTTTTTTTATTATAAAAGTATATCAATAATTTAATTTCGATAATTAATTATAAAGGCAATATAGAAATAAATAAATAATAGTTGGAAATCGAAGAAAAAAATAAAATAATTTTTCGGACTTAGAAAAATAAACGTGAATAAAATAAAATAATTTTTTTTTCAGATTTAGAAAATAAAAGTGAATTTTTAGAATAGAATTAAATATTAATTGAGGATTTAAATAAATATAAGAAAAAAAAAGAAGAGAGCGAACATAGGAAAATAATTTATTGAAAATTAAGAAGATTTTTTAGGATTTTACGTTGAAATTAATACGTAATAATTATCGTTTTTGAGAGAAGAATTTTATAAGGGTAACCGTTGAAAATAATACGGAATAAATAATTTGTTGAGAATAAATAAAAATAAAAGAGAATATACGTTGGAAATAATACGTAATAAATAATTTGTTGAGAATAAATAAAAATAAAAGAGAATATACGTTGGAAATAATACGTAATAAATAATTGTTGAGAATAAATAAAAGTGGATAATACGTTGAAAAATACGGAGAGATATTTTATTGAGAATTAAAAGAAGTTGATTTATTAGAGAAATATATGTGTCACAATTGAGAATTTTATTGAAGGAATTTAAATCCTATTATAGAGTTATTAGAAGGCAAAGTGGTAAGACCTTATATTTTGTGAATTTATAAAAGACAGTGAAGTCTTAAGTTTTTATTGAGTTATATTGAGAATATTTGAGTTTTATTAGGCAAAGTACCTATTTTGTTTTGAGAATAATTGTGAAGTTTATGAGGCAAAGTACCTATTTTAATTGAGAGATAATTGTGAATTTTATTAGGCAGAGAGTCCTATTTTGTGTTGAATAAATAAATGAGAAAATAATTGAGAATTTTAGTTAGGCAGAAATAAGCCCTATTGTGTTGAATGAATAATTGAGGAAAATAATTGTGAATTTTGTAGGCAAGAAATAAGACCTATAGTGTTGATTAAAAATAATTGAGAAAATAATTGTGAATTTTAGAGGCAAAGGCCTAGTATTTGAAAAATATATGAGAATAATTTTGGAACAAAAATGATAATAATTAAGTTAAAAAAAAATAGAATATTATTAAGTTAGTAATTAATATAAAAAAAAAAAAAAATCAAAAAAAATATTATATATTAGTTTAGCCGTAATTTATTATTAAGGATTAAATAAGTTAATTTTATTTAAGTATATGAGTAAAATAAACAATTTGTTTTACGAATAGTTATTTTTTCGGTGATTAATGAGTAATATAAAAATAAATTTATGAATAGTGATACGGAAGGTAGTATAACTGACGAATTAAACGATAGATTATCGGAGGAAAAAATTAATAGTGAAACTAAAGAAAAAGGAATTCAAGTGGAATTAAATATAAATAAATCTGATAAAAATAAAACAGATAGTGAATTAATTACAGCGGAAGGTTACGGAAGTCCGCAAGAATTTGATAAAAATAAATATATAAGTGAAATAGTAGAGAAAAGTTTATTAGATACAAGTATTAAATTTAATACAATTAACGAAATCGAAAAAAGGGTTATAGGGACGCGCACAAAACAGAATATAGTGCACACGCAATTACAACCAGTAACTAGAAAACCTAGAGTAAAAATGGCAGAAACTAAACTTTTATTAAAAGATATTTCATCGTTAATACCAAATTGCGCTGACGAAAAAGATGTATACGCGTTTATTAGGGCATGCGATTACGCATGTGAGGCGATAGAAAAAGAACAATTACCATTATTAACTAAATTTATAGTAACCAAATTAACAGGGAAAGCATTAGACGTATGTCGTTATAGGGAAACTTCGACTTGGGAAAATATAAAAGTAATTTTAAAAAGCGCATTTGAACAACCACTATCCCCGCAAACACTTCAAATAAGTCTAAACTCCTTACGCATGCGAAATGACGAAGACGTACAGTCTTATAACGGTCGCGTAGAAAAATTGTATTATAATTTATGCAGCGCAACGGTAGCAAATAAACCCGCGGAGGAAGCGAAAATTCTTAGGCAAGCGATAACGGAACAGGCATTGGCTATATACATCAATGGGTTAAAAATGAATTTACAAACAATAATAAGTGCGAGAGATCCAAAAACTTTAGAAGTAGCTATGCAACTAGCCAGACAACTGGAAATCGAACTTAGTCATAATACGGAAATAACGCAGAATAATGTAAAAAAGGAACAAAACGCGAATAACTATAATAATAATAAACGTTGGCAAAATAATTATCAGGGTAATAATAACGCGCAGAAATTTAATAACAATTATAACAATAACTATAGACAAAATTATAATCGCAGAAATGACGGAAACTATGGACAGAATAATTTTAACAATAATTATCGCAATAATAACGGCAACAATTTACCTAGGAATAACAATAGAGAGTTTTTGCAAACACGCGCTAAACTTTACGGTAAAAATAACGTTCCGTTAAATGAGAAATAGCGTAATAACTAAAACTATAGTTTTTGCATTACCGTAAATGTTAATAATGTATAATATTTATAAACTTTCGATAATTAGTGTATTTTTTAGCCGATCATTTAAGAGGACGTTATACCCGCATATGTTGTCTCAGTCTTACTAATGTAGATCATAGCAAATTTTCGTTTAGCAGAACAAATTTTGTGACGTTAGCTTTAATATTAGAGTAAATTTACCTATTATTAAATTTAAAGGTAAGAATATTTTCTAGAAAATGTCATATGCTTTTATTGATATTATAATTTTAAAGTGAGTTATGAATATTTTAAAGTTGTAATATTTTACATAGCTATAACTCACTTTAAAATGATAATATCAATAAAAGCATATGACATTTTCTAGAAAATATTCTTACCTTTAAATTTGATAATAGGTAAATTTACTCTAATATTAAAGCTAACGTCACAAAATCTGTTCTGCTGAAAGCAAATTTGCTATGATCTACATTAGTAAGACAGAGACAACATATACGGGTATAACGTCCTCTTAACACGATAAATTAATTTACCGTACCCATTAATTGATTAAAAATAACCGATTACGATAATCAAATAACCGAACCGATATTCGGAGCGCATGCGCACAAACATGTTTTAATAAATAACGTTAGCGTAGTTTTTAACCGGCGTTGTGCAAAAACTCTCTATTTTCAACAGAGGCGGTAATATTCCCAATAATAACTATAATAATTATCCGCGTAATAATAATGATCAATATAGTAATAATAATCAGAATAATAATAGACAAAATAATACAGGATGTTAAAATTGCGGTAGAAATAATCATATCGCGCGAGATTGTCGCATTGGCAGACAAAACCAAAGACAAAATAATAATGTTCGTCAACCCGTACAAAGTAATAATAATGGGCAACAAAATAATATTAATAATAATGCAACGCCGATAACTTGCACTTACTGTAATAAAATAGGACATGACAGTGTTAGTTGTTATAGTAGGCAAAGAGATGAGCGTAACAATACTAATCAGTCGGGAAACGGGCAGGCATCGAACGGCGCCGGCGTCCGTTCGATCAGTCAAATAGTAGCCGCACCGGAGGAGCAAATGTACAACGTTGCTTCAACATCGTCTCAGTAATACAGTCAAATTCGCGTATAACGATGCCGTATATAACGATATTCCGGGTAAAACGATTTCAAGCAATGTATTTGGTTGGTTTTATATGTTATGTGTAGTACTTTTATTCGTATATAACGATATCGGTTATAACGATAATCCGGATATAGCGATGTTATTTTAAAACGAAAATTGGTTTTTATAACCACCTATAGCGATTAATAATAATATTATATTGTAGTATATTGGGTAGTATATTGTGTAGACGTGTAGTAAATTTGATTTCGTCCAAATTGATAATTCTTAATCTTATCTGTAACAGATAATGTGTTTTGTACGACCATATTGTATACAGCATACGTTTCTTAGTCGTTTAGTCGCCGTTTTGATTGCTATCAGACATCAGTTTAGTTATAATATAAACTTTTACTAATATTTATATAAATATGTACCTTGAATGTTAATATAATATGTAATCTTAAATAAAATTATAGGTACAGTAAAAAATGTGTTTAATAAATCAATTTTTCAAAAAAATTCTGTTAGTTTTTATGATCCGGATATAACGAAGTTCGGTTATAACGATCAGATTCCCTAGGTCCCTAGAAGATCGTTATAAGCGAATTTGACTGTACACGATAATCATATTTCATTTCAATCACCTAATTTTAATACAGAAAATATTAGTCTTCTTTTAGATACCGGTAGCGAAATAAATTTAATAAAAATAGATAAATTAACTGGCGAAACTTTAGTAAATGAAAAAGAAAAAATATTCTTAAAAGGCATAAATGACAAAATAGTATCTACTATTGGTAAAATTACAATAATATTAATATTAAATAAAAATGAAATAAAAACCGATTTTCATGTAGTGAATAAAGAATTCCCAATACCGAAAGACGGGATTCTAGGTCACCACTTCCTGTTGCAAAATAACGCAGTAATAGATATCGCGAATAATATATTAACGATTAAAAATGATATTAAACGCGAATTAAATAAAATTTGTTTTACATTAAAACCGCGAACGGAAACAGTAGTATCTATACCAATAGCCGATCCTAATATGGAAAATAAAAATATTTTAATACACAAACAAGAATTAATACAGGACGTCTATTGCGCTAATATAATAAATACAGTTAAAAATGGAAACACAGTTATAAGTATATTAAACATTTCGGAATCACCACAAAACATTTTCGAGGACGAATTAAATAAAATTTTATACGAAGATAACGTAGAATATAAGTTACACGAAATAAAAATGATTAACGATAATAACGACCGCGTAAATAAAATTAAAAATTTAATACGAAGTGACCATTTAAATAAGGAAGAACGAGATACGATAATAGAAATATGCGAACATTTTTCGGACGTTTTTCATTTGGAGAATGATTATTTAACATTTACAAACGCGGCAGAACATGTAATACGATTACCGGCTAATCAGCCACCGATTTATAAAAGACCATATAGGTTACCACAAGCTCAACAAAAAGAGATTGAGGAACAATTAAGTAAAATGGAAAAAGACGATATAATAGAACGTTCAATGTCACCATTACTTTTAGTAAAGAAAAAATCAGATTCATCTGGTAAAGATAAATTTCGAATAGTAATAGATTTTAGAGCGCTTAATCAAGTAACATTAAACGAATTTCACCCGTTACCAAATATTACTGAAATATTAGACCAGTTAGGACAATGTCAACTTTTTACTATTTTGGATTTAGCAAGCGGATTTTATCAAATACCGTTAGCAAAAGAATCTCGGGAATTAACAGCGTTTTCGACCGGTCAAGGTCATTATCATTTTAAGCGTATGACTATGGGAATGAAAACAAGTCCCGCGACTTTTCAAAGACTTATGAATAACGTACTTTCAGGGATTATAGGCATAAATGTTTAGTATACCTGGATGACATAATAATATACGCGAAAAATTTAGCAGATCATAATAGTAAATTGATAGACGTATTCGAACGCCTACGGACGCATAATCTAAAAATACAACCGGATAAATGCGAATGTTTAAAGCGCGAATGTCTGTACTTAGGTCATGTAATTTCAGAACACGGTATTAAACCGGATCCGAAAAAGATAACATCAGTATTAGAATTTCCGACACCAAAGAACGTTAAACAAATAAAATCATTTTTAGGCTTATCGGGATATTACAGAAAATTTATAAAATCATATAGTTTATTAGCTAAACCGATGACACACTTATTAAGAAAAGATGTAAAATTTGATTGGGACGAAAACTGTCAAGCAGCTTTCGATAAATTAAAAAACGCACTTTGTTCAGAACCGATTTTACAATATCCAGATTTTACAAAAGAATTTATACTTACGACCGATGCGAGTGGTAAAGCTTTAGGAGCTATATTATCGCAAGGTAAAATAGGTAGCGATTTACCGATAGCTTATGCATCTAGAACTTTAAATAAAAGTGAAATGAACTATTCAACAACCGAGTTAGAATGTTTAGCAATAGTATTCGGAGTTAAACAATTCAGACCATATCTTTATGGTAGAAAATTCGTAATATTAACAGATCATAGACCGTTATCTTGGCTATTTAATTTAAAAGATCCATTATCTAAATTAGCGAGATGGCGCATACAACTCGAAGAATATGATTACGAAATAAAATATAAACCGGGAGTACAAAATTCGAATGTGGATGCGTTAAGTAGGATGTATAATATACAGGAAATAAAAAACGAAAGTTATACCAGCTTTTTGGAAAAATCGGAAACGACCGTAATAACAAATAAAAATGTAAAAGAAGTAAATGGAGATTTATTAGAATCGCCAATAGAATACCATATAGTATCAGAAATAGAAAAATATTATAATTTAAAATCGGGAATTAATTATGAATTAAAAAGAAAGTTCGGAAATAATGAAATGTTAAAATCTAATAAAGAGGTAGGCGATGTAGTAAAATTTAAACATGAGGAAAGATACATTATATTTATAATAACTAAAAGTAAAGTAAAGCAATTAACTACGTACGAAAATCTTTATTTAGCATTATTAAATTTAAAATACTTTTGTATCAAACATTCTTTGAATAAATTAACTATGAATCAAATAGGTAAAAAGGATGGTTTGGATTGGACAAAAGTTAGATCAATGATTAGGTATATATTTCGCAATACAGATATAGAAATACTAATTTGCACTAAATTAGAATATACCAAAGAGGAAAAATTAATTATATTTAAACAATTTCATGATTCTTTATTAGGGGGTCATGCTGGATTACATAGAACGGTTAAAAAGATAAAACGGCAATTTAATTGGCCGGGTTTAAAACAAGAAGTGAAAGAGTATATAAAAAACTGTCCTTCATGTCAGGCTAATAAGACGACAAATAGGCATCATAGAAGTCCAATGATAATTACAACGACAAGTTCTAGACCGTTTGAAAAAATATTTATGGATATAGTAGGACCTTTAATAACAACTGTCATGGGAAATACATATATATTGACCATGCAGGACGACCTAACAAAATTTTCTTTAGGCAATCCATTGCCAAATCATACGGCAAATACTATAGCT